>JAMZAV010005359.1:0-45164 GCA_024449915.1 Sweltsa coloradensis | reverse complement strand
AATGCAAGGTATGGTTTTTATCCAAAATACGCCCCTCTTTGACGTGCGGATGAGCCGTGAAAAAGTGCACGCTGCATATTACTCTATGCTGTAAATTTTTGTTCAGTGCACTTTCTATCTAGAAAGTTAGTATATTTCTTGTCTAAACAGTCTGATGCATTTTTACAAAGATTTCTTGTCGAAATCCGATCAGTAGTTTTTTGTCAAATAAATTGTTGAGAAAACTTTAGTCATTGATAATTTTTGAGCGAGCGAAGCGAGCGTCTCCACTTGACTCTTATGGCTCGAATGTCTGTTTTTTTTGTTTTTTTTCTGTTACTGCTTCGATACAGGTCGCACCGTTTCTCTGATCAACCTGAAATTTTGCACACATGTACATACTAACTATGCGGGTTGCTGTATAGTTTTGTGGCAAAATCGTTCAAAAAGTTAAAAAGTTACATTAAAGTTAATCGAAAGTTTTTTTTTCAAACTCAACGGCGACAAAATCTGATGTGGCCAAATCATTTAGAATGTCCGTCCGGTCACGAATATGTTAATTTTATTTTGATCCCATAAGTAGTGTAGATGGAAATTACATTATTACAAAGTACCGTTACCATGGCAACGGAAAGTCGCGCAGCTTTTTTGGCTCATGATAGCGGTCGAACGGAGGCTCGGATCGAGTTGAAATTTTGACCATCCGCAAGCTTCTTTTCCCGATTGAATGCCATTAGTTTTGTGGCAAAATCGTTCAAAAAGTTATAAAGTTACATTAAAGTTAATCTAAAGTTTTTTTTAAAAAACTGAACGGCGACAAAATCTGTGGTAGCCAATCCATTTAGAATGTCCGTCCGGTCACGAATATGTTAATTTTATTTTGATCCGATACTTGTAGTATAGATAGAAATTACATTTTAACAAAAGTAACGTTACCATGGCAACGAAAAGTCGCACGAGAATTCTGGTCACTATGCACTGCCACCTAGAAGTAATCAAGAGTTAAAATTGTTTTCCCAAAGAAATGATGTCAAGGTCCTCTAGATGGCGGTGGATTTTATCCATTCTCTCCTATTTTACAAATTTTCAGCTAAATCGGTTAAGACCTTAAAGACTTATTGGTATGTAACATTATGGGAATGTCGTACTCGGGTCGTGTTGCACGTACCGGTGCTCGCTCAACAACGCGACGGGACTTTAGCGTTTTCCTAGTCACATGTGTGATGAGTACACTAGGAAAACGCTCAGTTGGACGCGTTGTTGAGCGAGCACCGGTACGTGCAACATGACCCGAGTACGACATTCCCATATGGCCCACCACACAGTGTAGGCCTAACTGGATATTGACATTGTACACTAAATACTATTCCAACATCTTTGCATTGTACTAATTCACGTCATGCCTTCTAAAGTGTATCTTTGTATCTTCATTCTTCACTGCCTCCTTCATTTTTTAACATCATTTTTCGAATTATGATTACCAATAAGTCTTTAAGGTCTTGACCGATTTAGATAAAAATTTGGAAAATAGGAGAGAATGTTGTACTTATTGACCCTGCAAAATTTCATAACGATCGGTACATTTTTATTTTTTTATTTTATTTTTTATTTTTTATAACCAATGATCGGATTTTGTTCAAAAACTATACATCAACCCGCCTAGGTGGTATGTACATGTGTGCAAAATTTCAGGTGGATCAGAGAAACAGTGCGACCTGTATCAAAGCAGTAACAGAAAAAAAACAAAAACAAAAACAGGAAAATTCGAGCCATAAGTGAGTCAAGTGAGATGCTCGCTACGCTCGCTCAATTAATAAATAAAAAATTGTATTTAGAGTCGACCCCCCAACTCAGTTATATAAATGATTTCAGGTGGGGGACAGTAAATCCCAAAGCGTACTTGACGTCGACGGTTATGACAAGCTAACGGACCTGTGTCAAAAAAAAACTCAAAGTAATCGCTAAGAATGATATGTTTGCTAAATATATTCACTTAAGAAGTATTGTCCAAATAATGAATAGAATAAAAGTTAGAGGTGATACTGATAAGTGAATGGCCGGTTCAGCAGGTTTTTGTTTCTTTTTTTTATGCCAACTTGCGAAATGAGGACTATACCCAATACTAGTCACGTGAACACTATCGAAGGTTTAAGCTCGACCCAGTTCGAGTAGTCAATTGTAGAAAGGGATTCATGCAACATACAAACATGTAGTCCACAATCCCAAATAATGACCCATTAATTTATTTATTTTCTGGCGTAAGTATGTACTGTACTAAGCAAAGTTTTAAGCCTTGACATTAGAACTAGAGTGAAATTAACATATGTATATAGATTAATTATAAATCGCATCTATCGCTTCACTCAAGTATCCTAAAATCCCTAAAAATCTTACCGCAGAATCATCCCTATGTTCTAACCCCTCCACCCTTCACCCCTCATCCCCAACACCCTTACTACAAATTTAATTAGTGGTAAGTTTGTCACCCCTCATCCTCCTCGCCACCCCCTCGTAACATCAAAGCCTCCACCTGGTCCTGATGAAAATCTCTTTCCTATATCCTGAGCAAAAACAGTAAATATTAACTTTTTCCTTGTTGTATTTCTAACAGCTATACAACTTGTTCCCATTCCCATGAACCACCCCTCTACCCAATAACCAGATCCCTAGCAGTTAGGCCGTCGCGGTAGGCACATTCGAGTAGGGCACTGTTCCGAAGCGTGGCAATGGCACTACGAGGCACGGGGGTTCGAATCCCGCGTAAGGCCGGGTTCTTTTGTAGTTATCTATTGTAATATTAACCACTCGTTGTTTGAGTTCTCAAATAGCAATATGCTAATAGACGATTGAGCAAACAACAATCAACCAAATCCAATTCTAAGCAGTAGCATTAGCCTCGGCCTGTATGCCTTTACATTTCCTCTTGTCTCGCTCTTCTATTGTTAAGCGAGCGAAGCGAGCGTTTCCATTTGACTCTGCCGGAAAAAATAGCACTGTGTTTTTTTTTTTTTTTTTTTTTGTCTCGCGAATAACGTTCGAACGGCGGCTGGACGGTTGAAATTTCACCAATCCGCAAGCTTTGTTCTCGATTGATTGCATTAGTTTTGTGGCACATCGTCAAAAAGTTAAAAAGTTACATAAAGTTATCGAAAGTTTTTTTTTCAAATCAACGGGCGACAAAATCTGAGATAGCCAAATCATTTAGAATGTCCGTCCGGTCACGAATATGTTAAATTTTATTCTTGATCGATAAGTGTGTAGGTGGAAATTACATTATATAAAAAGTAACGTTGCCACGGCAACGAAAAGACGCGCAAAAGTTTCTAGCACTGCACCTAGAAGAAATCAAAAAACTTTCGAGGAAGCAGTCTATTATTTGTCAACAAAGAGTTAAATAGTTATCCCCAAGGAGTCAAGGTCCTACTAGATGCGGTGGATTAGTCGGATTTAAGTAAAGATTTAAAACACGGGTTACCCAAATACCTTGGCAATAATAAATCAATACTGAAACGGCAAACGTCGTAAATTTTAAAATTTATTTAAAAAATGTGCAATATGGGTCTAGCTATAGCACGGCTCGGCTTATCAACGCGTCCAACTGAGCGTTTGCTCTGTCGTTTTGTGGTGTTCCTAGTGTACTAGTACACATCACCACTACCCCTTTTCCTACATGCAGCTCATATCTTTCTAAAAGATCTGAAAATATCTTGAAACAACTCTCAGTCTTCTATTGATATTCTGGCTTCCATTCTTACCCATTCACACCTTGCAGTCTCTGATCATAACCCCGTCAGGCCCACACCCAGTGTCTTTAACATTATCCCAAAAACTCTCCATTCCTCAGTTAGCGCGCTATTCGAAGCGTACGGCTCTACGAGGCCAATGCATGGGTTCGATTCCCGCAATAAGGCATGGGTGTTTTGTAATCGTCCTCACCCACGTTTTATCACACTCATCGTCTCAAATACCTTTAGTGCATATATGAGACGTTAAGCAACAAAATCTTCACCATTCCATTCCTCCCGGTGCCATCTCAACTATTGGAAACCCTCATGATCACTGTCCACCGACTACGGAAACCTCAGGCTGACCCAGACTTCTCCGGTATTGCTACTGTACTCTCACATCCAAGACTTATCCCCCCCAACTCCCGTATCCCTTAGTACCTTCCCTTCCACCTTGTACCCTCCCCTCATTAACCCCCATTACAAGCCCAATTTCTGCTTTCTCCCACACATTTTCGGTCACACGTAGTCACTTTGACAGAGTTTTTTTTTAACACAGCTGGCACCTCTTATATCACTCATTTGCAAGTTTTTCTAACTCATCTACCTTCTTAAAATATCTTTGTGAAGTGAACCTATTACCACAAATTGAAATAATGTCAAATTCACAAAAAAAAACCCGTTGACCTTTCTAGGAGCCCGATCACTTAAAACGCGTGGTGCGACTTGGAACCTTGGAAAACATTCAAATCTTATGGTTTAATTAAACATGTTTTATTCAGCAATGTTACAGTGCAGTACTAAACTTTTAAATGCAAGTTTCAACTTCCATTTTTTCGTGTGTTCACCCGAACAAGCGCTATATTTTGTATGTAATCTTCCACTGCCTTACGCAAAAACGTGGCATGATAGCAGTAAATAAATACAGAACGATATCAATATCAGATTCGTTATTTGCTTGTTAGCTTTAACACGCATTGTAAATTATTTACAATCATAGTCTCCAATTTAGTCAACCTAGTAGTTTTGCCAACAAAGTTTATTGCGGTCAAAGTGCTATGTAAAGTGTGTTCGGTCTTAAGCTATACCATCGAAAGGTAACATTCATCCCTTTACAACATTGTCTACTTTTCTTATTGGTCACCAATACGTTGCGGTTTACATTCATATTTTTCTATGATTCGGCTGTTAATATCTCCCAGAAAAACCCCTTTCTATATTTTGTAGCTTCCGAAACTCTTTTAACCACCCTATTGGCTGAATGTCGAAACCTCGTGTTGTGGTTGGTCACAAAGTATTTCAACTCCACGTGGAGTCATTTACTTCCTAGAATTTCCTTGTGAATAGCAATTTATACTAGTATTTTTTAGTCGCACCAAAAAAGACCACTTTTTTTGGAGGAATTCTAGATCTTCATGGATACCGTTAGACCGAACAAACTTTAACTAGGCCTAAAGTGTGAGACTTATTCGGGTTATTAATTAGACGTTAATGCGTTAAGCAACATTAAAGCATCATCCCTTCCCTCACTACACCCTGATGTGAGTGGACCAGTACCCTACCCTCATCTCCTCCCTCTCCTCCAGGGATATTCATACCCCCCCCCAATCATCCTCGGTCTTCATCTCTCACACATCCATGAAAGTCCCACTCGTAAATTACACAGCACTTTCCTTGACATCCTGCATGGCCTACACATTATGATCAGTACTCCTCTCTACTTTGACATAGTCCCTTCTTCTTTATACTGAAACCAAGTCGATTTTAAATAAACAAACATGACAATACCCAATCAAATATATATCTGAGAGGGCACTGGGGAAAATTACCTCGCTAGCATGAAGTTTTACTTCAGCTTTCTACCGCGAATACCATCAAACATGGATGGTGTTAGTGTGTGGTTAGATAACAAGTTTTGATCTTAGTCTTTCCAGGCCAAACAAAGGACATTTTTGTAAATTTTACTTTCCGAAGGACTCTTTTCGTTTGTTGCACAAAGGATGGTTATATAATTTCTCAAATGACGTTAAACTAAATACTGTGCGAAAATATGTATTTTATTTTCAAAATAGCATGAATTTCCTAGTCTATTCAGCCTATACCAGGAAATGCCCAAATGAATACTGACAAACTCTGAAATAAGTTTATTTGCGTTAAAACAACGAAATTGATAATTATCAGATTTTAAAGACATAAAACACTGCACAATATTATTAGTGTGGGGCTCGTTTGTCTTGTGGTAAGAAGCTATGCTTCAATGCAGAAGGTACAGGTTCAATTCCCGCTCTAAGGCAGAAGTTTTTCAACTTCTGATTTGGGCTTTCAATCAGTATTGGCTTATGAAGTGTAAACGGGACTTTGGAGCCGCCCTAGCAACAAAGTACATTAATAAATTCTATGGTTAGTTTAAATTAACCTTGATGATTCTGTGCCTGTCCGTCGGGTTCCTGCTTTAATATGCAGGTCATCTAGTTGGTCATTGTTCGCTTGTTGATGGTGACTGCACCCTACAGGTTGGCTTGGTCTCGCTTTAATTAAATGTCCCCACTGAAAATGCAGTTTGTGATGAGTGGTGACTTTAAAGTACAAATTCAATTTATTAAATTTTATTTATTATTTATTGGGCAAAAGGGTTCGCAAAACATACATTTAAACAATTATCAATTAAGCCCTAGTACTGCGTAACTAAGCCAGCCGCAAATGAGCTTATCCAAACTTGTTTCACGCAAGGTCAAAATAGTCCGCAAGTCGCAAACGGCTATATACATGAAAGATTAAATCTCTAGTTTGAAAAACAAAAAAATTAATTGTAAAATAAAAACCGTTGTTTATGCACTAGGTAAACACTACCAATAAGTAAAACTTGCTGAGAAATTATTTAAAAACACACTTGGCTTGTAAAAGACTAATCAGTAAAGCTTTTACATTAATCACACAGAAACGCAACCGGCCATGTTGAATGCTTGCTCTGGTAGAACAAAGGTTAAAAACTAATGTTTTATGAGTAATAAATTTTGACATATTGAAAATTAGCAAAAAATGTTTACCAATTTTTAACTTGGGGGAAAATTGTCTAAATCATCACTCTTGATCTTTATTCTGACAATGCTGCAAAATCTCTACTCTACTTCTAAAGAAGAGTGCATATCTTCAGTAATGGGTAGGAACGGAGCTTTTAGTTACGCACCACATCTTAAAATGTACACAGCTTTAGTTTAAAATCTCCTCTCCCAGTTACTGCCCTGATCTTCGTGCTACCTATCCTTGCCCATCTTGACATTCTAAAATAATCAAAATGTCAAAGTCTATGTTATTTTTTTTTTTTTTACTAAATTACAGAATTTTGGGAATTAGAGACAAAATTTGAGTTTTACATTTTCCTTCTCATATTAACTTGGCCGACCTATAGCGTCCCTGTTAAAGTTCACATTTCCTACTAACGATGCTACCATTTAGTCTTTCTTGCCCATTTTACTTTACATCATAGTCCTAAGGAGTTGAGACTATGTCACAACAACACCACAATACTACAATTGCACAAATACAGATGCCAGTTAACAAAATGTATCTACTAAACTAAATTTAGCAGATTTCATCTTGATGTAATGAACTTTCACCCTGCACGTTTCTCTTCCGTCAGAGGTAGCAACAGAAGGTATTGTTGTCTTTACCAATACGATAGCCCTCTTTGTATTCATAGGCCAAAGTGGTTAATAACGGTGCTGCAGAGATTCCGAGGCAAACATTACTGTCGGTGAGTCAACTTGAACAAACAAGGGAAGTATAGACGGTGTAGTTTAGGTTCACTCTAGCTACCGATGTAGATCCCGGGATCAAATCTTCATACTAGCTCGCGCATGTGGGTACGCAGTGGAGTATCTCATACCAAGCTCCTATCATTTAAATCATTCTATTTTCCCCCAGAATTTATCCAGCCAATCCAATTGTGTAGTTTAAGTAGGATGTCAAACATAATTTTTGATTCAAAGGAGCCCTGAACAATAGGTACCCAACCCGAAAATATAATGCAAATTTGCTACTCGATATCAAGTGCTAATTAATTCGATTTTCTTAATCTTTTGCATTCATTCCCATTATTAATCTAAGTAAAACAGATTGTTTTTTTTGGACTTTTGACTGATGCCTAGTTAAAAAATGTTTGGAATTATTTGTTTAGATGCATTTCACTCTTTGTAGTATCAAACCCATGTTTCTATAAAACTACTATAGCTTATGATTACCCACCATCTTGAATCCACTCTATTTCTAGTGAATGGTTATATTCTCATGATCAGTATAGTTTGTCAGCTAATCAAATGCACCAATAATAGATATAGTTGTTGACGTTCTAGTTTTGACCTCGTTTTTTGTAATAACGTAAATAGTTTATCTCATCATGAATACTTCTAATGGGTTCACTCTAAACTGAACACTGAACTCTACACACCCCTAGTATCCCACGTTCTCCTCTGCCATGGCTTGCTACCGCACTGACATGTTATTGACTCTAGAACCGGTACAATAGATTGCTTTTGGATTAAAACTATAATACGAGTTGAAAAGAGAATCTAGATGGTGCGCCGCCACCAAGTAATTACCGCCAGCTAGCTACTTTTTCATCTGCAATTTATTACAAAATGCAGGGTGTTAGTTAATTACATAGATTCAAGAATAAATTTATAGATCCAGTAGATTTTGTTACTTGACATCAGTATCCGTGCAATAATTGTTCTGTTCGATAGTACTTACTAGCGACACTTGATGAGCAATCAATAGACTAGGGATGATGAACCATACACAAACTCCGGGTATTATGCAGGATTGGGAACCATGTTCCTTGTGATCTCTTAGAACCAATGCTCTAACCGACACCGCGCTCATCCGCTGCTTCTAATTCTCACCTGAAATCGGTCTTCGTCCTTGTGCTTTTCATAGACATTCTTTTCATCGTATTATCATCAATATCCCCGCCAAGATCTTTCCGAAAAGTAATGCACAGCTTCCTTATTGTTTAAACTCCCTTGTTGATGCATCTTTAAGCGCTCATTCTTCCACCCCCACTCTTACTGTCACTCACTGTTAGTATCAGTTGTTTTGATGATCTTATTTTATAGTCTCTACTCGAGTTATACCTACTAATATCAATTTGCCATGCAAACCCTGTTGCACCAGTATTTTTGCGAGTATAAACAATTTGAATACGTCGATAACGAGTCTATATACATACAAACGATTCGATAACATTGGGATCTTTGATTTAAAATACTTATAAATAAAAGTCACGTAGGCCCTAGTGTCGATATCGATCACTGATCAATTAATTCAATTGATTGTCATTAATTCAGTTTCTAATTAAGAAGTACCTTGGGAATGATTGTTCGGCAGAGGATTTGTGTTTTGGGGGGGGGGGGAGAGAGAGCAGGTGTAGAGGTAGCTAGCGAAGGGGAATAGTCTAATGCTCTGTTATGAGCGCAGGAAGCGCGGTTTAAGATCAAGCTATGCAGGACAATGGGTTTAGACCAAGTCTAGGGAAGTCAGGGAAATTGTTCATATTTCTAGGAATTCCTCTCATAAATCTTGCAAACTCCACCAAATCCAAATCTATAAAAGAAAACAAAAAATGGACCCATATTTTAATGTCCGCGCAGACCATCACGACGCTCCAGCGCTATGGGGAAAAATCATTTTATTATTAGAGCATATTCTCAGTAGGCCAAGCCTTGAAGTCTTAAAAATATGAACATTATCTGGAAAGTCGGGGAATTTAATGTGAAATATGTCGCCACCCTGAGTTAAGATCAGGCCTACCAGTATGGAGTATGGGCTGGCAGCATGGCATCCCTATAAATAGGGGAGGAGAACCATGGGGCAGCAAAGAGGGTCAGGGAGATATTAGGCAGTAGGGGGGAGGAAGATGTGGGGGGGGTTGGGAGAAGACATACGCCAATGTTACTTGCTATGTTAGTGTATTGGGTGGGGGTTCATGGAGGGGTTTAGGGGGTGGACAGGATGGAACTCGGTCAGGGGAAGTAGGGTTAGAGGGGCATCCACATAGCGTTTACAGGAGGGGACTAATAGGAGGCAGAGGGATTGTCAGTGGAAGTTTCCAGCAGAAGTAGGAACAAGACCTGGGGAGGTATGGTTTGGTGGAAAGTACTGTCGGGGAGGGAAATTGACTGCTTGGTATATTATAGCTTCCGAGTCAGGTCGCATTGGATTTGTTTTGAGAGGGCGTGGGTTAGGGGCAAGTGCTTGCACTGGACGGAAGGGACTGATTGGCATTGCAATTAATGATGACTCGAAATGGCGGAGCTAAAACGATCGATAAGTCAGTGACTCGTATTGGGTATCAATCCTCATTCGCAAGTTGACGCCTGCTTCACGGCGCAATCACTTATCATGCTCTAACTTATATTCTATTCATTATTTGGACAATAGTAAATGAAATAATAGCTAGCAAACATATCATTCTTTGTAAAAGCGATTAGCCTACTTCGATATTTTTGAACGTCGTTAGCTTGTTATAACAATGTACGCATCCACACATTGTGAAAATTATCAATGCTAAAGTTTTCTCAAACAATATTTGACAAAAAAAATACTGATCGATTCGACAAGAATCTTTGTATATTGCATCAGAATGTTTAGACAATAAATATACTCAACTTTCTAGATAGAAAGGGCACTGAACATAAAATTTTACAGCATGAGAGTAATATGCAGCGTGCACTTTTTCACGGCTCAACCGCCAGTCAAGAGTGTGTATTTTGGGAAAAAACACACAACTTGCATATTACTCTATGCTGCAAAGTTTTGTCAGTGCACTTTCTCTCTAGAATTTAGTTTATTTCTGTTTAAAACAGTATGATGCATATTTTAAAGAGGTCTTGTCAAAATCGATCAGTTGTTTTGGTCAAATAAATTGTTGAAGAAAACTTTAGTCATTGATAATTTCAATCTATAATGCGTACATTGATTATAACAAGCTAACGGACGTGTCAAAAAAATCAAATAATCGCTATTACAAGGAACGATATGTTTGCTAAATATTATTCATTTAAATATTGTCCTAATAATGAATAGATAAAAGTTAAGAGCTGATAAAGCTTAGTCGCACCGTTGAGAAGGCGTCAACTTGGGAAATGAGGATTTATACCCCTCATTTCCGCCACTGTTGTCTCGTGACGGTCAGGAGGCGGGTACATTTCAAGTCGTCAATTATACTCTCTATACTTTAAAATAGAAAGAACATTAAAAAATAAGGATAAATGATTATGATCGACATTGACAAATTAATTTTTAATTCAATATTTATCGGTCAGGACTTATTCAGTCGTGAGTTACCAAGCGCTAGACATCCTTAAATTTATATCGTACCGGACTAGTGTTCACACAGACTAAGGCGGTAGTTTTCGTAGGATGTTACTGAATGTGACTACTTCATCATTACTTTATGAAAGTTGAAATCAAATATTACCACGAGTATAGGCAGTGTCAGTTAAGGTTGCCACAAACACCACCAGTTTGAACGATTGGAAATAATTGCTGTCTAAAACTGTCACTCGAGGGATGGAGACTAACCTTTTGTGAACTCAAGATTGAGGGAAGATGGCAATGGATCAAGAAACTGTTATCAAATCAAATGCTTAACAATGGTATGCTGACTCGCAGTTACACTGGATGCAATGGATTTGCAAATTTCCCACTGCCGTTGTTATGATCATTGTTGAATTAATTCGACTAGGCTAGTCGACTACAGCAAATAAAGCTTGGACACCCCCCAATATCGCACTGAAGATACTAACTAAAACAATATGTGTCAACACTGAATCGGAATGATAAGGACTGAAATAAGTACTACTTTACTACACAACCAGGTAGTTCATGCGCACATTTAAAACATGAATTTTTAAACTTGTTTTCGTTTTTAAAACTCGAGAGTTTGAAGGAAGTGCCAATGAATAAGGACGACTAATGCACGAGGCACTAGACACACCAGATTTCCATGTAACGTTGTATGGACAGTACTGACAAGGGAAATATGTGTATCCCCCCACTTAATTCTGGTTCGAGGTGTGAACAAAATGAAGGAAGACAGCAAGTACATATGAAAATATTGAGCAGCATGTAAACAACTGCCGAGATTGAATAAGAGTATTAGTATTAGCTAGCACAATTGAAAGGGAACGGTACATATATATCCCATATCACGGGTCGCTATTCATTCGCTCACGAAGGAATCCGATGTGTATGAAATGAAACTGGGCCGTTAGCTATAAAGGCAAGCAATACTATGACTTCCCTGAAAACTCACAGATTGTTCAGTACTATTTATTATTAACGACCATGGGTGTAGCAAAGTTGAAGACAGGATGGGAGACGGTTTGGACATGTAAAACAAATGCTGAGAGAGGAGGCTTGTGCTCAAGGAGAATAATGAAAAAAGGAATGATTCAAATAATGATGGAGGCCAGAAAAATTTCTATAGGGAAGAGTAGAGAGCTGAGAAGATGTGGAAGAGATGACAATTGTGGGAGGGAATAGAAAGAAGTGAAGAATTCTCTTGTAAACCCAAGTGACCCAGCAGAATGAAATTAATAAAACAGACTATTTTTTACTTTTTAAACAACATGTGAATATGGAAAAATCTTAACTACTTACTAAGTCATTAAAAAAATGTGGTATATTGACACATGCATCTGTGATAATATCACGAGTGATGAAGAGAGCGGGTACCATCCTACCAACGGTTAACCTGAAGTGGAGTAGGAGAGCCACATTTAAAAACAAAATCCCGTCGCCACAACTACAGCTCATGTGAAAACCAGCATTTGCTAGAAACATTTGTGTGGCTCGTTGGTTCTTGTAGTTACCGTCTCTGCTTCCAATGCAGAAGTTCCAGGGTTCGATTCCGCTTAAGTCAAAAGTTTTTTCAACTTGTGATTTGCGACTACGTCCGTCTTAGGAATTCGTAAACGCGTGACTTTGGATGCCGTACTAGCAACGAGGCCACATAATAAATTCAAAGTTATTCTGAGTCGGCTTTTGATTCGGCGTTGATCCGGGGTGTTCACACTGTCCAGACCACTGATTGCTATATTTCTATTGAAAAAATACCAATTTTTGGTGGTGATCGCTCACTCTTTGATTGCATCGGGGCCCTACAGCGTTGGCTGGTCGCCTTGGTTTATTGTCCCCCACTGAAAATCAGTTATATGGACCGAGGGGTAGACTCTAAATAACAAATTTATTTATTTATGGACACAAACAGTGGAAGTACTGTATAAGACGGAATGAAAACACCTCCCAACAATTGATTACCAACAGAAAACATCACGGTTTAGACGATAGGTTTAGATGGATTTGGTGTCTGTTGTCACCAAAAAAGGAGTGTGAACTTGGATCTATAATGCACAAAACAAATCACAACTGAAGGAACCAAATAAGAAACGTTTAAAAAAACTTTACACACCTCAATGCTGAACGGAACAAAATGCTAACTGTCATTGATTGGAAACTAACAAGTTAATCTCTTCTGGTTAACTGGAACACACACGATGCGTGAATAATGTGAATTGTGTACATGAAAAGAAGACTAAAAGATAATCGTTTAAACTACGTTCGTGACCTACCACTGACACCGCCGTAGTGCAGCCGTTACGGTCACAAGTTTTGTATTCACTAAGCACTAGCAACAGCGTAGGCTAGAACACTTGGGGGATCTATAATGCACAACAATCGAAGTAAGAGTTATTAACTTGCGTCTCGGTGATCGAGCAAACCCCTGGCACCCGGGGAAGACCCGGCGTTCAATCCCCGACTGAGGTCAATGTATAAACTGTTGAGGGATGCACATGATAATCTATATATCGTTGAGGAAACCGATATCCAGTAAATCCGACAACGATTATGAAAATATTATTGAAGTTTGAAATGCGCATGTTCATTAAAAATTAAATTACAAACAAATCGTATTGGGGCTCCCACATTTGATGCGACTCCCAAGATTTTGCACAGTTTCTCACGAAAAATAATTTGTTGTGGACTTCTTGTCAAATTTATTCAATCACGCCCGTCGGTCAGTAAAATAGCACCAGTTTTCTAACAACCATTCGATATTTATAACAATTGTATTCCATCACTGTGCCATCCATTTCAGGTATTATTTGGCATATTATTGCGTGTACAAAAATTGAAACTACTATTGATTAGCATCACACGTTCATCAAATATTTAATTTTAACGAGTCTTTACAAACCATTCACAAGTAGAATTCATTTTAGGAGGAGTTCAGTGTTGGTGCTAATTCTTCCCCCCCCCCCCCCCCTCTAAAAACACATCACAAGTTCTTACGAAAGATTGTCTTTTAATCGTAACTTTCCAAATATAGATATATATATATTTTTTAGTAGGGATGTCAAACGAGTTAATTTAATTATTCCTTTGATACAGAGTCAGTTTAATAGACACTGAATCCAAAAATAATTGAATGTAATTGTTATTCGATAGCAATAGACTAGTGACTGTCACATTCTTCCTACGTAAAAAAAATACCAAAGTTGACCAAAATAAGGTAAATTTCGGTGATTTCACCAATTTACTTCAAATTCAAATGAATTAATTTAGGGAATACGCATACCAGATACTAGATAGCATAGTTTTATTATTTTTTAACATTGGTGTGAAATTCATACTGTGTTAGCAACCTTACCAGAAAAAACAGAAAGCAAAGTGCCCTAACTCACTCTCCGCACCAGCCTCAGCGACTACTAAGTCTTCACGAGACAAAAAAACATGTTCCTCGGCACCTCTCATAAAGCACTCAAATTAAGATGTAAAAGGCTCTGACGAAAAATTGAAACTACGTACTGAAGAATATAAAAAGCAACACGAAACAGATATTTTTATGCAGAAAACATACAGAAACAGAATGGCTTTGTGTAATAAACCCTACTATTTACCATTGTTCAACGTTAAGCAACGCGACGAGAAGCAACCTCTTCTTGTTCCCCGTTGTGTACGACTTTATGCGAACCATGGTGAATTGTCAGGGGTTTTATTACATAGACCAATTTGTTAGTTGTATGTTGTTCTGCATAAAATATCTGTGTTGTGGCTTTCAGACTTCTGGTACGTAGTTTCAATTTTATTCCAGAGGCGTTGTACATTTTAATTTCGAGTGCTACAAGAATTGCCATGTACATGCCTGTCTCGTGGAGACAACATCAAATTGTTTAGAGGTACACATATTTGGATCAATAATTAAATTGTTTACATTCTAGCCTCTTCCCATGTTAAAAATTGTGTATCAATACAAATTTAAGGCTTTGCGGCCCGGAAATAATTAACACAATTAATTGCGTCGGGACACTTTGCCGCGCGAATGCTTTTATTGCTTTTGACGTTTCAGCCCATCTCGTGTGGAGCCCAAGCAAGCGGTTAGTCCCGGGTTCACTCCCCGCCCAAGTTGTACTTTTGTAATTTTCAAAATTGTGTTCATTTAATTTAAACAAACTGTAAAATCTAATTGATGTAGTTCAGTCCTAATTAGCTGTCAAACATTCATAAATGCCACGTTAAGTAAACATAAATGAAATTTTTTTTACTGGTTAGTCGCAAAAAACTCCATATGTGGATAGTTAATATGTAATATTAATATTCAGAAATGAAAAAATCCATCTCGACCCAGGGTTCGATCCTGGCTCTCCCACATTCCAGACTAGACTCCGCGGAAATACCAAGAGGGTAATTTTTAACTTCTGAATTGAGTTGCCTTCATATCTATGACAAATACAATCAGAAGTTAACAAGTTCTTGGTGGTCTTAATTGGCTAAGGCACCTACCTGGAATGTGCGAAGACCTGGGTTCGAACCCTGTCGGATGGATTGTTAATTTTGTTTATATTCTCCATTAATTGTTTTGCGTTTCTATGTAGCTTAAAACTTGTCATTTCTCTCTCCTGTATTAAACTTTCCAACACTTAGAATGTCAAATGAGCTAAAACATGTTGGGAAAAATTAAACTTTCTGATCGTTTTTGACAGCAAAATATGTCGCAAATAATGAAATAATAAATAAAGTTGGTACAACAGATATGCAACAAAAATTAGTTACTAACAGATGTGTAGGGTGAAACCCACAGCTTACGTTAAAGAAAACCTTGTGATTTAAAAGTTTTAAACAAGTCCAAAATGCTTTCAGTTGCCATCAGGAGGGGGCGTTATGTTCTCTTCCCATTACTCCTACTAAAATGTTCTGTTTGTTGTGTGCATTGTTAGTTTGTGTCCTCGCCCGTGCTTAGAGTCATTGCGCTTAGAGTCTTCACGAGACAGGCATGTACTCGGGCACGCTCATAAAACATCAAATTAAGACTGTGACAACGTCTGGAGACAAATTGTTAGCGACATACCCAAATTCTAAAATGACACCTGACGCAGAATTTTATGCTGAACAAATTCCAACCAAACAGAATTGCTTAATGTAATAAACCCCTACTATCACCATTTGTTAAGCGTAAAGTCAACGGGGTGAGAGCAACTCCTCTTATACCCGTTGCGTCGGACTTTAAGCCGTAACCTAGTGATCAGTCAGGGTTAGTACATATACCTCAATTCTGCTTGTATGTTTTCTGCATAAAAAAATATGTTGTCATGTGTATTTTAGAATTTATCGTATGTCGTTTTCAATTTTTCTCCAGGAGCCGTTATACATCTTAATTGAGGTGCTTACGAGCGTGCCGTTATACTACATGCCGTCTCGTGAAAACTTAATGAAGATGCTAGAATTAGAAAATTCTATATTTTCATCTTCCATACTAAATACAATTCTTTTTGTAGGACTACCTCTTGATGCTGCTTCAATTACTGCTTTAAATGGTGATATTTTGAAACTATTTCCTATGTTGTGGTTGTTTCAGATTGATTGAAAATGTCTTTCTTCTATGTGCAATGCAAACATCTGCGCATTTATACTCTGACCTTCGAAACAGGACGGACCTTCGAAACAAATTGCGTGAGATCACCACTATAACTATCCTTGCCACTTTAGCAATTTCAAGGGCCATGGACATAGTCTCTTTTTCCCACGGCCACTTCTTGTACTGCACTGTGAAAATACTGTGTGTAATTCGTTTAATAATTGTACAGCTGTGCAATAAAAACTGTTTCGTAACCCATGCGTGTTGTGATAATTCTATTTGTCCATAGCACCTTCTTATTTCATGCTTTTAGCATGTACTAACACCTTTTTAACTCCCATTGTTGCAGGTATGCTACTATAATTGCATCCATGATGCGGTGAAGGAGTATGGACGACTGTTGGTCATGATCCTATTGCCTATGTATGTTCTACACTTGTCATGTAAATGGTTCCTTGCAATGGACTTGTTTAAAATGGACAGTGTGGGGATCTCAACACATTTTTGGGTGTTGAGTTCACACTTTTCATTTAGACTGTCCATTGAAAGGGAAAACCATTTGAAATGACTGTTAGACATACATAGCCAATAGGACATGACCAACAAGTCTCCAAAATAATCCTTCAACCCTTTCATGACCCAATTAGTGACTTAGCTACTTTTTCAAGGGGCCATTACTAGGTTAGATGCTAAACTTCTTTTGCCCCCCCCCCAAGGTGACCTAGTTTATGGACTTAGCATTTTTTTCAAGGCCAACTTATTGTCTTGTTGACCTACTTTATGGACTCTAGCGTTTTTTTCAAGGTAAATAAAATATAATAATAAATAATAATAATAATTAATAATTAAAAACATTGCATATGGAAAATATATAATTATTAATAATATATTAAAAATACAATTAAATATTATACAAATTACATGAAAAAACGAGAGCAAAAACTGGATAAAACAAAAAAATGGGTCAAAAAACCGCTTTTTTACTACCTAAGTCTTTTTGCACTTCAGAGCTACCACCCCCAGGAAATAACTTTTGCACTTAAATGGAGTGTTTCCCCAAAAGCAGAGACGAATTGACGGCAAATTTGATAAGGCCCACCTCATAATCAGTTGCTAGTTCGACAACACGGACACTGGCCCAAACAGGTTGGAAACTAGACCGTATGTTCAAGAACTAGCAACTTCAATGGGTATTGTTCACACAATTCCACCATCAGTCCGTCCAGTGTAAGGAGACTCAACACTCTGTTTAAGCTGTAGCAAAAGCAGCCAAAAGAGGTGAAAAATAGCCAACACCACTATTGCCAGACGAAGGCAGCCATTGAGAACAAAATACACCTAGGTCATCTCCTGGGGGTAAGTGGGCCATTCATCTGCTCCTAGTATTATTAAGTATTGAAAACCCTAAGTACTTCTTATGCTTGTAAAATAAAACAGATACGTTCAACATTCTTTGGAAACTAATTATTATTTAGTTCACGTCTACCCCATCAGATATATACAGTTGATTACAATTAAACTAGGATTGCATACAAATAAAACAAATTAATTTGTAGTCTACCCACTCCCCACTCAGTCTCGGACTGGTTTTCAGTGGGGGCGACATTAATATCAATTTGCTTTACCCAACATGCATTTAATAATAGGGAATGATGATAACAAGTTAACCTGAGAATGTGTTCAACAGTAACAAAACTTGCCCCCAAGATTTATAATTTAAATAAATTCACAATGTGTTTCACAAAGGTTCTCAAGCTAAATGAAAGAACCCAAGCCTAAGCAGATATTATTTATTTTTATAACATATTATCATATTCAGTTAAAAACTTGATTACAAAGGTGATCTGCCCCGCCCCCCCCTCCAGGGTCATGCAAGCACAGAAGAGTTTAAGGGTTGCCAATGGAGCTCAATATTGCTCGTGTTTTTAAGCAACAGCACCCCATGCCACATTATGTTCTGTGGTTTTGACTAAGGAGAACTTATAGCCTGCATGAAAAAAGGATTGTAATGTTATGGTAAAGTAAAGTTTTAATTAACATTTAAATTAATAAATGCATGAAAAATACAAAACTCTGATTGGTATATTTGAATACTTTTTTGATTATATAATTCCTAACCAAACCACGTTACTGTTGCAATCAGCTTTTTAGATATTTTGCAGCGTTTTTCGAGATACTGAATCACTAAAAAGCTGTAAACTGCGGGGTGTCTACCAACTTACAGAAGCCTGGTTCTTCTGAGTCGCCATGTAAAAAGTTCTCACAACTGTCGACCCACAACGATAGGTCTTTCATTTCTAGTACGGAAGTTAGAAAGCAAACAAAGTTCTACATAAATTTGGTTGATGGGTACAACATATATGGCTTGCAGATTAATTAATGTTATTCGAATTGTTTGCATCAGGAACACGTAGAGTAAATTTTTTTTAAGCAGTGTTGTCTGTAAGCAATGTATAAATTAGCAAACATTGATGATTTTACCATTTTAATCAATTTGCTGTTTTGTTAGCAGTGTAAAAACCTATAACCCACTTTCAGTGACTAACTAAAGTTATGTAGGGTAAGCCCAAGTATAGTCAAAGTCAATTCAAGTTTAGAAACTTGACATGAACTGACTTTTGCTTTGTAAAAACAAAAATTTAGAGTGTGGAATTAGTCACAGGAACTTTAGATACAAACATCAAAAGTACTGTGGATAAGTTTAGACTTTTGCCAAAGGAGAGGAATAAGAAGGGGGGGGCTTCAACTCATCACTGAGTCTACTTTATTTCAAGTAGGCCTAAAAATAATAAGTCATTGATTCTGTATTAGGGTAACTGCAGACCGACCATCTTCTTCTGAAATGCTCACATTTGGCCAACTATGACATCATGGCTGGTCTTGGGTCTAGCGGTAAAGAATGTTTCTACTTCTCACAGCAAATTCAAAAAGAAATATGTTTGATGTGAACTAGAGTCATGCGGAATCATTATCGGAACTCCAAAATATTTCAGGAGTTATTAACGTTTAGTCTATTCCAGTTACAAAACTGCCACAACACTGCCTTTGAAAAAATGCCGCACTGTTTCAAATTAAAGTTTTAATTTGTAGATTGGTTTGTTTTTGGAAAAACCTCTCAACAGAGATGTAGTGTATAAAACTATTTATAACAACAGTGTTTTAGTCAAGGTCAGTAAAAAATAAAACAAATGTGTACATAGAGCCAGCCACTCAGATGCAAGTTACTGGTTTCAGAGTGGGACGTAATTTACGTGGATGATCAATTGGTTTCGATGCTTAATTTGTTTGGCTCCAAAGTCACCTTTTACAGTTTAAAAACTTGCTAGGAACCAGGAATTGAACCCGGGGACCTCTGCATTGAGAAGTGGGGAGAAGCCCAAAGGACCAACACCAACATGCATTCAGGCACACAAGAGCAAGCATGAACTACTTGTACAATACGTACTTTCTAAATTGAACTTTTTTACTAATTTAAAGTGACAATCATGATTACAATATTATTATGTCAGAAATGTTTCAAATTTAAAAATCTTTGTTTTTTGTTTGATGTCTCTATTATGTATTTGATTTCATGATAGTCATTTGAATTATTTAATTAATAAGAAAGTTCACAAATTGACAGTTAAAGCAACAGAAAATTATTGTAATGCAACAACTGTGTACCGTCATACTTAGGATATTAGAGAATCGGTTTTGCCAAAACCGAAACCAGTTTCAACTTTCAAGCAGGTTTACCTGGAGAACACAATGACTATCATAATATAGGGCCTTCTATCTATACCAAAAGGATACAAAAGGCCCTTTATGGGTACCTAAATTGAGTTTATGTTGTAGCCAATTGAACAGACTATGTTGATTGCAAGTATCCAGTGGTTACATGAACATAATCAATATCGCTGCCTTAGAGGAAAAACACAAAAAACAAGGCCATTTGCAAGTCACTGTGCAGTAAATCTAGGATTATGTAACCAGAAAAATGTTGAAAGCCAAAACTGTGATTGCAATGACCATGGTTAGGGATAACTAAGCCATCACCTCGGAATTATGGTGATTGATTTAAAAACTAGTATTGACATAAACAGCAATCTTGTAGACTGTAGAGTACTGTACAACTAAACGTTTACTTGTCGGACATCTAATTTAGAAATATAAGTCCTAAGCTTATACCAAAGCTTCTGTAGAACTTCCAAACCTACTTTGTATAAACCGAGTTTGAATTAAACGAGGGTTTACTGTACAGTGTATACTTCGTGAGCGATTTGACATCAGCACGGCAAGAAATAGTATAGTAGCCTTTTTCGATTAGCATGCCTATTTTATATGTGACTCAAAATTGTTAAAAGTTTTTCTAAACTGACTTTAAACGATGGCATCGTCAACGAACTAACATGTAAATTATACAAGTAATCAATATCTTGATACAAGTATAAACCCACATTCAAAAGTCATGAAAAGACCCACAGAGATGACCACCTAGTCAAATATGGACCTGTGTGTACTAAAACAGATGAAAATTAATTAAAAACTTCGAACTGCAATTTTTAATCAATTAACAAAGTAGGCTACATATTTTCAAGAATAATGTAACCTACCTATGTATGTACCTGGAATACAAATAAATCTGAATTGAGTTCTACTGAGGTAGTATGAACAGTATTACGTATACTATTGCATTTCTAGCTGCGGACGGCAAGTGACGTCATAGTTTGGTTACCACCTTGTTGTAATTTAATAACAACCACCCTCTAGATAAGATGATAGAATTAAGCTTGTATGCATCAGACAGTTACTGTTTTTAAAAGCTAATTAAAGGTATAATAAGTTAATGTGCCCATATGCGTGGCAGTTTACTTTAGAAATAAGAAATAAAACCATACCATTAAAAAAAATCTTAACGATGACAATGTTGAGATATGGAGGCATACTAAATGTTGTATTATGCACACTTATAATGAGATTGTTAAAAAGTCTGTACAACTTAGGTTAGAGAATCAGCAAAATCTAGTTGTTTTTAATAGGTACCCATACTAGTTAGGATTTTATTGGGTGTTGAATACGTATTTGCTTTCGATTGCAAGCAGACACCGAATGCAAACACGACCCCCGATTAAAACTTCATTCTAACAAAAAAGTTGTAGCGTTTAAAATATTCAATAAATTTGCTATCGATTCAAGACGGGGTGCCATTTTGAAACTGACAAAATGTGTCAAAAAAAGGAGGCTTGCAATCGGATAAATACAGTATGTTACTGGTTGATTGGCAGTACTGTACCAAACTATGACGTTGTGACTTTGACGTTAAGTACTTTATAATGCCTACTATTTTAATAAAGTACGTATTTAGAAATAAGTTAAATTCTCCAATATAGGCCTAGATCTACAATTTGATTTTTGGTTAAGATGGTACGGTATTATATAAAATATATTCAAATAGGGACAAACGTCTCAACATAGTACGAGATTGATGGACCTCAAAACACAAAAAAACTTAAATCTTTTAAAAATACCTTCTGTAAAAAACAGTGTAGACCTACACAACCACATGATGCTGTTTAGGTGAATAAGTTTCAGCAAAAAGTATGCGCACATCAATCACACGATCATGGATGGATCACAAAATAAAGTAGGCCTAATAAAATTATTTTTCCACCATTCAGTTGCTCAATAGGTGCCAACGATGAATTGAAAGCATGTATGACATTGAGTCAGCCATTCCTACCCCACTTGGGTAGTTCATTTCAACGCTTAAAAAACTAGAGTTAAGGCGGTGAAATGTTAATATTATAAATTAATCCACACCTAAAATATGGAAACAATCAAGAAAAAGAAATTCACTTCAAAGTTGGAACTAACTCTAAAGCAGGGATGGCGAAAACCTTTGACGAGTGCCAAATGGCATGCAGAGAGATCAGTCGGGCACGCACACAAATTGGAAGTGAAATTAAATAACAAAAACATATGATCTTAAATATTTACAAAACAATCCCAATCTTAGTATTTTTCACATTTGAAATGCTTAAAACGCGGAAGCACGCGGAAAATTTCTCGACCGTTTGTTGAATGTTTAAGACGAAAATCAGCCCGATTTTAGATTCAAAAAATCAAAATTACTCCGAACTTACTGACATGAAATGGTTATGCAAATTAATGGGTTTTTTTTAATGTTTTTTTTTTTTTTTTTTTTCTGCAAACATTTCAATGAACTTAATAAAAAACTTCAAGGGTTAGGGATGACTATTGACCTCACAATTGACATTCTCAACGCATTCGAAAAACAGCTTAACATCTACAAACGTGATATTGAATCTGGCAAGCTGCAATATTTTCCAAACTTAAAAACACACTTGGAAACAGCAAATAGTTTGAAAGATTTCAAAGGGATGCATGATGTACACTCCTGTACAATATTAACATTTGCCCAACAAAAAATATGACAGGCAAGATTCCACTACCTTCGAGAAGATGAGAAAACGGTTAATCAAGAACCCTGATACGATTGACTTTCAAGATCTAAATCTACATGTTTTGTGTGCGTTGGAAATTGAAGAATTTGAATTAGAATCGGCAGATTTTCGAAGTAGTACCATTTGGAAAAACAAGGTTACTGAACTAGAACAGTTTTAGAGGATATGACATAGCCGACTTGAAGCAACTAAGAGAAGTGCAAGTGCTGAAAATGTTGTTTTGAAAGCGTGGGAATCGATTCCGGACGCATGTAGATGCATGAAAGGAATCGGCCATCGGCTTTTTTAATGGCAATGTTTCCTCGTCGTATGCATGCTGAGCAACTGTTTTCAGTAATAGAATTATGTCAGAAGTGATTTGCGAAAGAAAATCGACAAGTGAAGCGGTAAGTTCCAGAGTGCACACCCCAAGCCTATTAATAATGTACCAAGGATTGAGAGAATGGCCGACGAAAAACAACAGAATTCACATTAGCTTAAAGTTTACATTAGGCACGCGGATTCAGGTGAGGCTTACACTCTTATTTTTGGCACACGTCACTAAAAAGGTTAACCAATCCGACTAAGAGTTGTGTACAGTACATTCATATAAATAACTGTTAGGGTTATTCGATATATAAAATAACTGTAAAGTTGTAGATTGAGATCTATTGTCATGATTTTTGTGATCCATCCAATACAGGGAAATAGAAGGCTGTGTGGTTTGGCACCGAGAAAACAACAGGAACAAAGACGAGCAATCGAGTAACAACAACAAACCAGCCTCTAGGCTGGTAGTTATTTTTCTTCAGTCGCTGCATTCTACAAGCGGTGTGTGAGCAGGGCTCAAAAAAAATTATTAAATAGCACATGCCCGGCTGGGCATGCTGGAGATAATTTTACATCTCCAGACAGAAAACTTACATAAGATTTTTTTTTTTAGAATTATGTTGTGAAATAGGTTATCAGGACATCATTATCAGTAAAATCCTGCTCGAACGTTTCCTTTATAGCCGCTTCTCTGCCCAACACGTATGAAGGGGGATCCATGGACCCAATTAAAATTTTCCTAAATATTAGTTTAACGAAACATCGGACATAGTTTATCAATAATGATCATCTGACATTGCCAAAACTATTTTTGATTTATTTTTCGGTTGAGCGGTACGCCCAATATAGACGACTATAGTGAAATTTTTTACGTTTACACGGCACAGCTTTCTGCTCATAATTTTTGTATTAGAAGGCGAATTTTTGTTTCTTTTTGTAACACATACTCCTGACTATAAACTGTATATATTGGAATTGGTTTCTTGATAATATCTTGTTTTACTTCCGACGGTACAAAGTTAGTGTTTGTACCGGCGGAAGTAAAAAATCTTACCGTGCAAGATATAAACAAGAAACAAATTCCAACATATACAGTTTATAGTCAGGAGTATGTGTTACAAATAGAAACAAAAATTAGCCTTCTAACACAAAAATTATGAGCAGAAGCTGTGCCGTGTATACGTCAAAAATTTCACTATAATCGTCTATATTGGGCGTACCGCTCAACCGAAAAATAAATCAAAAATAGTTTTGGCAATGTCAGATGATCATAATTGATAAACTATGTCCGATGTTTCGTTAAACTATTATAATAATAATCAAACACCCGGTTCCAACATAAGTCAGGTCGGGGGGTGACGTATCACCAATTTCTCGGGCTGTGGACTTTCAGTGTTTGCTAGCCAGGCTCAACACCTCCTCATCTACTTCGATGTCTTCTATGACAGGCATTTCTACCAGTTCTCTCCATTTCTTTCTATCCTCCCAGAGTCTTTCTTCATTAATTCTTTCCCATGATTTCCCTCTTTCTTCAATGTTCCATATTATTTGGTCCCTCCATCTATCTCTTGGGCGTCCAACTCTTCTTACTCCCCCCATGTGCGTTCAAATTCTCTTCTTGGTATTCTATCTTGTTTCATTCTTCGTACGTGCCCATACCATCGAAGTCTTTCTTTTCCTATTTTATTTCGTAAACTTTCCACTCCTAGTTTGTTTCTTATTGTTTTGCTCCGTACCTTGTCTATTTTTGTTAAGGCTACAGAACTTCTTAGAAATTTCATTTCTGCTGCTTGTAATCTGCTGTCTTCCTTTCCTCCTATTGTCCATGTCACGGATGCATATGATATTATTGGGAGGAAATACATTTTGTACAATAACATCTTGCACCAGGATGATATTTCTTCTTTCCATAATAGTTTACGTACACTTTGGTAAAATTTGTCTGCCAATATAATTCTCCTTGATATTTCAGCATCTAGTTTTGCGTCCTTTGTTAGTATACTTCCGAGGTATTTAAATGCTTCTGCAATGGCCAGCTCTTCTCCCCGTAGTATTATCTTCTTTTGATTTTGTTTACTTTTCTTCGTTACTATTAATGTTTCACTCTTTTCAATGCTTATTTTCATGTTAAACTTCAGTGTTTCCTCATTCCATCTATCTACGCTCTTCTGTACTTCTTCAATGGAATCTCCCCATCTCACTATATCATCTGCAAATATCATAGTTTTAGACGTTTCACTTTCTGTGGGTTCAACTTTATGCAGTATGTTATCCATAACAATGGTAAATAATGTAGGTGACATCACACTACCTTGCCGTAGCCCACTGTTTATTTCAAACCAAGTAGTTCTACCAAATGGTGTTTGAACACAGCTCTTTGTTGTGACATATGTGCTTTGAATTCTTGTTATTAGACTCTGTTCTACTTCTGCATCTTTTAAGCATTCCCAAGCTTTTGCTCTTGGGACACTGTCATATGCTTTTTCTACATCCAAGAAGACCATGAACATTTCTTCTCCCTTTTCCCATTTTTTTTCCCATTATTTGTCTGAGCGCAAATATGAGATCTATGGTTGAGCGGCCAGCTCTAAACCCATATTGTTCCTCTCTCAAACTTGGCTCTACTTGTTGTCGTAGTCTTCGATCTAGTATTTTCTCGTATATCTTTGCACACTGGCTCATTATTATTTAGGAAAATTTTAATTGGGTCCATGGATCCCCCTTTAACACTGGTTTTTATATGCATGTTAACCAGCAGGGCCTATAAAACTTTCTGTCTAAAACGATTCTATCTAATTAGTTTTCCCCGCTATTACGTACATAAAAAAAAAATCGATTTAAAAGTGTACTTCCTACCCTAGAAATTCATTTTCTTCCATCCGCGCTCTTGCTGTGGATATGTTTTTACCAGCCGCGCTCGCGCGTTTGTATCAGCCTTACGTCTGTCCGCACACCTACGAGTGTGAGGGAGAGGGAGAGGGAGAGAGAGGGGGGGGAGAGAGGGGGGGGAGAGAGAGAGCAATATCATGCGCGAACAAGGTGCGCGTTCGATCCAACTCAGTTGACCGGATAAGAATTTGCAATGTACCGTGTATGTAGGCCTATTATGTTTCAACATATAACGAAATCTGTAATCACGACGAATGGGACTTATTACTGGACAAGTGGGCTTATCTTTTTTCCCATGCTTATCTTGTGTCGAGAGCTAAGAGCGGGCAATAGTGAGAGATCCCCAGACGGGCATGTGGGAAAATAATTTACTTGCCTGACCACTTTTTTTACATGCCCCGGGCATCTCGGGCATGGTATTTTTTTAGCCCTGGTGAGTTAACACCACATTAACAATACGCCTATGGTATGCACAAGGACGGAGATAGTTAAAAAATAACTTTCAATGAATGGCTCAAAAGTCAAAATGGCTGCGGTGGTTGAGACACATGATGAGGGTGAAGGAGGACGGTGAACAGGATGCAGGGGATAAGAGGAGAACACGAGGGAGACCCAGACTGAGGTGGGGAGAGGTAAGAAAGACAGAACACAGCTTGGGAAAGAGTTCAACAGGAAGAATGGTGGAAACATAGGAAAATATGTCAAGATCTGGTGAGAAAACCTTCAAAGAAGAAGAAGAAAGTAAAGAGATACCGTATTGGCCCGAATATAGTACGGGGTTTCTAACCGAAAAAAATTCCTCCAAATTCGCACTCGTATTATATCCGCGGACTAGACATTTCCAATGCTATTTCAACACGTTTGAATATTCCGCGCCCTACAACGAGTTCCAGCGATGGCCGACAGAGCGCGCCACGCGTACGCTCACTAGCGCCCTCTATGGCAAACGCGTTTCCTCCAATCGCAACGCTCGGTGATGTGAGTTTGACCTTCAGAGATGCTAGCAAAGAATAAGATGGAAGAAACATCAAAAATGTCAAACCACACCAACTACGAGTTTAAAAGACGTAAAAAAGTGTTCAAACGAAATATTCTCCACATTCTTTCTTCAGGATAGTTGATCGGAAATATCAGTGATATAGACGCAAGAAAACCAATAAAGGAAGTTTATTTTCGACGCCGTGTAATTCACGTCTCCCTGACCTCGCATCCAAGTCCTGTTATTGTTTATCGCAATAAATTACGTAGGCTAGTAAGCGTTATCATACAAAAGAAGAATCAGTGAAAAAAATGAAGTTTCGGAATTGGATAATAAAATTCGCCGTTTGCACGCAGCCTAGGCCTAGGCTTACTTTTTACACGCGTAGGGCCTAGGCTGTAGACTTGTGAGGTCCTTGACTAGGGCTAGAGTAGGCCTAGGGGCCTATGCCCTAGGCCTAGTCGATGTGATGTTTGGCCTAGGCCTAAACATTAATAATAAGGAAAAATACTCGCCAAACTAAGGTAGGCCTATAAATTCAAGTTATAACACATTTTAAAACTTTATTTTTATTTTGTCAGCTTCATTATTTTTGTATTTTTTGTATTTTTTCTCGTTTTTTCCTCTCAAAATCACTACCCGTATTATATGCGAGACCGTACTATATTAGGGTCAATACGGTAAAAGAAGAACAAGAAAGTATGGGTGGAGCGTCCGGCATTGCTAGTGACTTCGATAGACCCGGGGGCCCAAGACTTTGGTGGGAACCTCCCACCCCTAGCCGACTTCATTGTTGGATCAAGGGTCTGATATTATTTATTTATCAATATCATCATTATTATTTCACAAGTTATACTTACGTGACCCGATATAATTGAAGAGAAATGATAATATTGACGGGATGTTTCGTCGCGTCGAAGTGATTCTCGATTCTTTTTATTTCCATGTTGTTTTACTCGGGACAAGGAGATTCAATAAGAGCAGCTGAGATTAAGTATCATGTACCATACTGACATACGCCACACTCACTACCAGGGGACACTAGGGTTCACTACACAGTTCACTCCAAAGAAAAGCAAGCATCGGCAAACATTGAACTTGCCGCCATTAATCTAAAGTGGTTCCAATGCCACTTTATTAGAGCTAGCAATTTCAGTAAAACTATTATCGATATTGATTTTTAAATCGGACCGCATTCCTAACATTTACGTTATTTTATTTTCACTAGGTCTATTTTACTGAATAAATGCAGTAAGGTGAACTGTGGTGTGAGCTAGTCAACATGCTGGGAACATGCGAACATGCTAGGAACATGCTGGTGCTTCTTCATGACCACTAGCTTAACAATATCATTACTTCACTCACTGACAACAGCCGTGTCAGATAACTTAGAGACTGCAAGAAATAAGGAAGTTAACAGACTTTATAATATTACGTTAACAAATTAAATAGTTAAGCAAGTAGTCGAGCACCGTAGCTAACTAACATGCAGGATACACTCTTACAAGGGAGGATAGAGGGATTAGGAATAGATCAACTGTTCCAAGAACTGACTTACAAACATCAATACGATACAAGCGTAGGGGGCTGAATATGACGATGTCTGAGACGTTGAAGAATCACACGTGAGCTGCGACATACGATGTGGAAGGTTCTCGAGGAGCCTCCTTGACGTTCGTACAGGTTCTTATCATCCCTGAAATGTGCAATACAGTCACTGGTAGGGTTGCATCAAGGATAAAATAAAAATAATTGTTTATTGATAAGGTATAAGCAAAGATTAGTCATGTATAAGGACCCTGAGAAATAGCAAATAAAAAGTTCTAATTTCGTTATAAAAAAAAATCTTCAATTTCAGTATAAAAACTCAAGGTAAGGCATCATTTCATCATAAAAATAGCACTGCAATCACTACCCTTCAGCAAATTTAACACGTATTCACATAAACAAATATAAATAGGCCATATAAAGTTAGCTATTGGAATTAGCTAGGCATGTTCGATAATAATATTTCCAACTGTCATGGTGCCAACTATATACGTTAAATTAAAACAGAAATGTTGATTTTTATGTCCAATTGCAAATAATTGCATATTTTGGAGTTAAAACTTACAGAAATTGAGAAAAGTTCCCGATTTGACTCTAATTTAGCAGAAAAATGTAATTGTTACCTTATTTTGCTACTTAATAATAAAACAGTCATATTTAGGTCCTAGTGTGAAAAATGCCTTTTGTCTAGTTAGATTGGGGTTGACAGGTTGGGAAAGCAAAGAGAACATAAATTCCAGCCTGAAGGGCTGGGAGCAACAAAACTTTTCACCTGCTGATGACAACTGCAGCTAATTTAAAGTTGAGTCATGGATGTTTTGTCTCCCGAGCACTAGAGTTGGGAGGGAAGCCCCCTTACTGTTTGTGCTGACGGTGTGCCCCAGTATGAATGGTGTGTGAAGTAACCTTGCTGATGATGACAACATAAATGCAGAATTTGCTTCTTGCGTGGCCCTACCACAGGTTTGGTTATGTGTTGTGAGTTTTGTTTGCATGTAGTTAGCTGATTTTTAGTGGCCACCATCTGCCTGATGAGTCCCAGAAGGACGAAATGCGTTGTGGATAAAGCCCATAAAGGTAACAACTTTAAATTAGCTGCAGTTGCTGAGCATGTGAAAAGTTTTGTCGCCCCAGCCTTCAGCTGGATTTATGTTCGTCTTTGCTGTCCACAACCTGTCCAAACTTCTCAATCTCACAGTATATGTAACCCTTTTGCAACACTATACTACACCCCCCATAGAATTTTTTTTGAAATTGTAAAAAAAATTATTTTTTATATTTCCTGAAATTTTTTTTTGTGATGATTATATATTGCCTACTCATTTATGTTGTAATGTACTTTTCTATATAACAGTTTCCACCGCCTTCTAAAATAATAAAAAAAATCCGACGCCGAAAGTTTAAGCACTCATTTAGTGCAAAAAAGTCATTCACTAATTTCAGGTAGCTACAGACAACCAGCTTACCATTAAAAAAGTTAGGTAGGTTGCATAGACACAAATAGATGAGGATGGCCTAGACAATTCGTTTTGACCGACTAGTGTCTTTATCACTCATGCGTGAGTAGAGATATCATTTTTTTAATGTCAACCACTTTCAACCAAGCTGACGGTGTAGTCAAAGTATTGAAAGTCCATTAAGGCAAAACGCCATTATTTTCAGCACAAATATTGTTGTTTGTGAAATCTTTGTAGGCCCTTCTCTGGATTGTGAAATGTAATTTATTATCTTATCCCAAAACACTTTTAATGGCGGTGAGTAGCCTATAACCTCGCACTACTAGTCGTAGAGCACATGAGTAGGCGTAAACCATTGATGGAAACCATCGAAACATTTAATTATTCAGCAATTTAGGACAATATTCGTCTCTGATTAACATTTTACATACCCACATGGTTTGCTTCAAAACTTGCAGCTAATATTTAGACATTTCAATTACATTTTATAGGTACACCGTACCCGTAATAGGCAAGCAGAAATTTGTAAATCAACCTACATTTGGGTATTGAACGCAGGCGTCTCCGCTTCAACCGTGCGGATGACTTCCACTAGACTACTCACTAGACTACAGATGCTAAAAGATCGTATATAGGCTATTTTATTCACATGGACTGTATTTAGTATAGCTGAACAATTAAATCTAGAACACGGATCACCAGTGACAGGTGTTTACAACGTCACGTAAACGAAGTTCCAGTTTGAAAGATCTGGTTTGCGCTGAATGCTCAAACAAGTCCGAAGTCCATCTCTTCAGTCTTGCTATAATCGGACTTTTTGGGGACGGTGGCATCGTCCACAGCGCGCATCTTGAAGTCAGCTGGAGACCGAACACATGGTGTGGTTTTATACAGATTTACATCCTCCGGTTATAACACAAGTATATAGTTTAACTCTTCTCAATACAAGTAAATCTAGTAATAATGTAGGGCTCTCGAACCTACATAGTTTACGTACTCTGGGACCAACCTTCACGCAGAGTGTGTGAAAACTATTGCTCCCAATGCTTTAAAGGCTATTAGTATTACCCACAAATTTATTTTTTTCACAAAATCTAGCAAGCCTAATGGACCTACATTAAGAATGACATTCAAAAAATTTATCTTAGTAACTGTGAATTTACACAAAAATAAGTGTTTGATCCTAAATTGTTGAAATTGGTGTTTTTGGAAAAAGCTCTTCGAAATCGGCTTGACTGCTTGTTTTTTGTTTCCACATAGATACTAGACATCCATTTCAATCTACTAGAAACCTAAGTCCCGTCGCGTGTTGATAGATGAGCTTTTGTAAAGTTTTTAGTAATGCTGCGGGTCTCTTTACTTACAAGTGCTTTTTGAAGGGGTATTGTAGGTATTGTTTTTTGTCAATTTCTATGTTACTTGTTACTATATTGTATTATAAACCTCCAAAAACTTATATTAAAACTTTAATTATAAAGATTCTGATAAGTTTTTTCAAATCTTTAATGTCAGTGAAATTGAACGTTCTACCCCACCGTTTTCAACAGAATCGGCCCAAATGTCACGAAAATATCTCGCTGAAAAAAAAAAAAAAATCTTGAACAGACTCTAAAAACTTTTAATCTGTATACCACAATCAAAACAGCGACACGATGCACATGAAAAAATAGTACACTGATTGATAACATCATAACTAATGTCAATAATAGCTATGTAACAGCACATAACTTTAATACAACCCTGTCAGATCACAATGTGCAGACAATAACACTAACAAATGACATTTTCAAAAAGACAACACCAATTACAAGGAAAATACATAAAAGGTCATTTAACCCTGAAAACTTAGACCAGTTCCACATGTATCTTCTAAATGAAATGTGGGACGGAGTAATAACAGCAACAGACACAAACAGCAAATACAACTCATTCCTGCAAACATTTAAAATCCATTTTGAGGCTTGTTTTCCAACAAAACAAATCAATTTAAAAAATGTAAATAAACAATGGATTACTGCAGAACTAAAAAACACAGGAAAGCAACTTAAACAACTACACCAGCAAATTAAATATCAAACAGATAATTATTCAGACAAAGCAAAGTATCAAACTCTTAAAAAAAAAATATAGGAAAAACCTAAAGATTGCAAAATGTAATTCCAACAACAAATTTATAAATGCTACTAAGAATAAAAGTAAAGCCATCTGGCAAATAGTAAGAAATGAAACACATTCAAAGCTACCCAAAAAAACTAATAATATTGAATTGAATATAAAAATTTATCCAGACAAACCGGTAAATAGGGTAGAAAACCCGAAGGAAGTAGCAGATGCTTTTAACCTGTTTTTTTTTAAATTGCTATAAAACGGTAGAGGTGGAACAGACCAAAAACATTAGTTACCCTAACGACCCTATTGAGATAATGAAACTACATCAAGAACCAATAAAAAACTCTATGACATTTGCTCAAGTAACTGAAAAAGAAATAGTCAACATTGTCCGTAGCTTAAAAAACACGTCATCAGTTGGGTGGGATGAAATCCCTACAATAGTAATAAAAAAAGTAGTACATATAATAAAATGGCCCTTAGTCCACATATTTTAATCACTCCCTAACAACAGGAACATTTCCAGATAAAATGAAACTCTCTGTTGTCACACCCCTACACAAAAAAGATGATCTTAATAATATCAACAATTATAGGCCCATCTCAATATTACCAATATTATCAAAAATTCTAGAGACAATAGTAAAAAAAAGATTAGTTGACTTCTTAGAAAATAACAAAATACTGTCAAACTCCCAATATGGATTTAAAAAAAATAAATCAACAATCACAGCACTAGTAGAACTAGAAAATCTAGCTCTCAAAGCCATGGATAATGGGGAGTATGCCCTTGGCATATTTTGCGATCTAAGCAAGTCATTTGACTGTGTTCATCACGAGACTATATTAAAAAAATTAGAAATGTATGGCATTCGAGATAATGCACTAAAATGGTTCAAATCATATTTAACCAAGCGTAAACAAAAAACTAAAATTAGGCATGAAGATGGAAAAGGAAATTGTTCAGAAATCTATTCAGATTGGGGTAGAAACTGAAGCAGGAGTGCCTCAAGACAGACTAAGTCCCCCCATTTTTTTTTTTTATACAAAAATGATCTCCAAAAATTTTGGAATATATCAAAGTGACCCTTTTTTGCGAGATATCACTGCTCTTATGTTGAGTGACTAATAAAAGCAGAGTGAAGGCCTATCTGAGTGTCAGGGAAAAAATTTTGCCTCGCTCTTTAGTACTTTTCCAATGTAGGCAGCGTGCCCGACAGCCGAGCGAAGCTACAGCTACCTAGCAGCAATCGGGTAATTCGTAGGCCCCCTAGTGGAAAACCGGTGTGAATTTAAATTAGAACGCGGGGGAAAATTTTAAATAAGATAATTGTATTGTAAGCTTTTCGTTTGTGGTTTTCGGTTAATATTACAACCAATCAAAAAAAAAAATGTTTCGAGTGTAAAATATAAAGGAAGATAATACATATTTTTGTTTGATTTATATTTTAAAAAAAATGTTTTTTTTAAAGTGTCTCTAAAAGTTGAAGCGTCAGTTGAAGTTTGATAATGATAATATGAAATAGCCCCACGGGAACACAAACGTCGGTTCAACGAGTATTTGGTGGAAAAGGCGGACAGGGGTCTTTCTTTTTTAATCAATTCCCAACGTTGGCCAAAGTTTTTTTTTGGTGGGAAAAAACCATGGGTTTGGTTTTAAAAATTTTTTCGTTTTTGGGTTTACCGCGGTTGAGGTGTAACACGACCATTTCGACTGGTTGGTTTATGGTGGATGCCGACGGTTTAAAGGTTGGGATTTGGTGCGTCCCCGACTATTATCAACATTGGGTTTTTTAGACTTTATCCGAGTTGGCTGGGGAGTTGGTTTTAGGTGCACATACCCAATGATGAAGGTTTGTTTATGGTCGGTCCCGACGTCTTTTAAATTTGGGGGATTTTGTGTCCCGAATATTATCAACAGTTGGTTTTTAGAATTACCCGACGTTGACCGACGTTGACTTTCAGGGCACATACCCAAGACGAAGGTTTTTATGGTGGAGCGACGTCCGGTTAAAGGTTGTGATTTGTGTGCTTGACGTCATATTATCAACAGTTGGTTTTAGATATTATCGACGTTGCCGAGTTTTTTTTTTAGGTGCAAATCCCCAAGCCGAAGTTTTGGTTTTATGGTCGGATCCCGAGTCGGTTTAAAATTTTTGGGATTTGTGTGCGTGCCGACATTTATCAACATTTGGGTTTTTTAGATATACCGACGTTGGCTCGACTTTGGGGATTTGGGCAATACCCAATGACAAATGTTGGTTTTATGGTTGGATGCCGGAGTGGAAAAAGGTTGGTTTTTGTGGCGGCCGACATGTTATCAACAATGGTTTTTAAAAAAAATTTACCGACTTTTGGTCGAGTTTGATAGTGCACATACAAGCAAAGGGTTTTGGGTTTAGGGTCGGATCCCGACGTGGGTTTGTGGTTTGGGTTTTTGTGTGCGTTCCGCCGTAATACAACATTTGGTTTTTAAGACATTATCTGACGTGGCTGCGTTTGATTTTAGTGCCATCCCAATGCGAAGTTTTGGGGTTTATTTTTCGGATGGCGACGTCTTTTAAAGGTGGGTTTGTGTGCGTGGACATATTATCAACAGTTGGTAAAAGACATTTATCCGTTGGCTCGACGTATTTTTTTAGCTGCACATTCCCAATTCGAAGTGGGTTTAGGTCGGATACCGACGTGGGTTTTGTGGTTTGGGTTTTTGGTGCGTTCCCCCGTAATATAACAGTGGTTTAAGACTTACCGGCGGGGCCGACTTTTGATTTTAGCGACATCCCCAATGCGAAGGTTGGTTTCCCGACGGATGTAAAAGGGCGGTTTTCAGTTTGGGAATTTTTTTGGTCTACCAGATTGTGAGCGGTATTTTAGGGGGAATTTGCCGACATTGATCTCAGTTTTTTTGCTTTGCAACATTGTTTTATTTGATTTTCTTTTAATTTGCCCGGGGCCTACAAGGTTGGCTTGGTCGCTTTGATTTAGTGTCCCTCACTGAAAATCAGTTATATAACGAGTGAGTCGACTCTAAATACAATTTATTTATTTATTTTATTTAAGTTACACTGGGTTGTTGTATTGTTGTTTTCTGGAAGAAAAAGGGCGAATTTTTTGAACAATCAATTTTTTTCAAGGAAAGGTTAAAAGAGGAAAACTATAGCTGAAAATTATCTGGATGCGGGGAATTTTAGGTATTTTTTAAACCCGATTTTCGCGTTGTTGGGGAAAAAAATTGTTTTGACCATTGCCCTTTTGTCAGAATTCTATTAAATGCTTGATGCATTTGTTTTTTTAAATTGCAACGTTTACAAGCACTAAAGAAAGTATTTTCTTCATTACATTTAGTAAAAATAAAGATAACTTTTTAAAAAAATTTTGGGGACGTTGAAATTAAAAAATATTACAAACGCGTCACACCTTTAAAAAAATTTTTGTGTTACTTTTTTTTCCGTTGTTTTTTTAGATTGGGGTTTATGCATTACGAAATGGTATTATTTTACTATGATGTCGCTAGTAGTGAAGGGCGATTTTTTTGGGGAAAATTTCAACAACAAAAGAAAAAGTAACAAATATACAAAAAAAAAGCAGTGTATTTATCAAATTTTCGAAAAAGAAAATTTTTACAACAAAAATTAAAAGGGCAAAAAATTTTCTAAAAACCACATATTTAAATTTTTAAATATTTTTAATGTAAATTAAAATATAAATTTAAAATTTAATCAAATTGTTTTTAGAGTAAAGAAAATGCAACTAGCTTTTGAATTCTATTGTGTTTACGAGGTTAGGTTTGTTTGGCTACCTATTTTTTTTTTTTAAAGGTAAATAATTTTTTTTTATGAAAAATTTGATGTGGCGATAAACAATAGTAAACTTTTTATACCCTTTGAAAAACTTAAGAATACATCAAAGTATTTTATAATACTTTTCCCCGGTACTATTTCTTTATAGAATACATTTACAGAGGAGATACGTATAGATAAAAAAGTTCACGGGTCACACCAATAATAAAATATACCCCTAAAAGTTTTCGTTTTTACATTATATGTCGCAATCGTTTACCAATATATGTAACCAACATGCTTAACTGTGTTTATTTTTTGCGCAGAATCATAAGGACTTTTCTCTAAACCCCCGTTATTCCCGATATTTATGTTTAATAAAATCAAATTTAAAAAAGTTACGACATGAAAAAATAACCCACAACGTGAGCCCAAAGCTGCCAAAAGCAAATTCCAATACCCAATAATGTAAGAATAGTCAAAAAAACTTTTTTTTTGACGATAGTATTCCTTTGAAGAAGCATTTGTTTTTCATTTGTTTCTTCGTATTACAAAAAACCTTTAGTAGGCACATATTTTTAAATAATAAAATGTATTTTTTTAAAAAAATCCCTTTGAAATAAATAATAAATAAAAAATAAATTGTTTTTAGAGTCTACCACTCAGTTATGTAACGATTTTCAGGGAGGATTTTAAATCAAATCCCAAAGCCCCCCCTGGGGGCCCCGACGCAATCGAGATGTGAGCGAAAACCCAAACCCAAAAGATCAATTTTTTTTTTAATAGGAAATATAGAAAAACAGTGTTTTGGAAGTGCGAACCCCCGCGAATCAAGCCAGAATCAAAAAAGGGCCCGATTGAAAACTTAAATTTTATTATTTTACTTTTTGCTAGGAGGGCTCCAAACACCGTTTAAAATTTCCCCAAGACAAAAACTGTGGATTTTAAGTCCAAATCAGAAGTTAAAAAACTTCTGACTTTGTCGGGATTATAATATTATTAATTAATTTATTGTAAATAGGTAAATATGGAAAATAATATAAATTTTATTTTTTCATAAGTACACAAATTTTTATTGTGAATTAACGAAACAAATTTTGACTTTGTAAAGAATATTTCAACGGGTATTTGATTTAAAACGAGATGGTGACAATACTGAGCGCTCAAGCAACCAAACCTATACAATAGACGTTGTAAGCTTTATTAGGCATGGTTTTTAATTCTAAACAATTTGTTTAGTATCGTGACGTCACTTGCAACTTGGCGTGAAAAAGTGTACGTTAAACTTTGTACTAAATGAATTGAAAAATTTTGTGGGACTGGTTTGAATGAGGGAAAGGTTTTATAAAGGATTTTCATTTTCTATTACTCCGTACACACGCGCCCATATTTGATTTTTTGTCAGTTTGTACTTTTTATTTAAAAAGGGAAAATTTTTATAAAACCCCCTGCATGGGTAAAACAAAAATTTTATTTTTTAAAGTAGTGTAAGAAAAATATAGGCGCATCACACCAAACAGTATATAGCAGCATAGCTGCTGTCTAAAGTATTGGGAGTTCCCGTCGTTTGCTTTTCAACTTCATACAAGTTTTTCTCTATGAGACGGAATGTTTGGGCCCGGGCTTAGAAACCAATTTTGAAGTGTCAAGATTGAAAATGATGAGGGGTACTTAAGTCAATGCCTTTAACCGGGTTTAGGAGAGAAAGGGGGAATAAAATAATAAGTTTCAGTAAAAATATCTGATGCAGTAGTTCAATTTTTGACAATGGTATAAATAATTATAATAAATAGCGTTTCCTCAAACCCCCCTTGTTTAATTTTGATAAATATCGGGGGGGAAACCCGCCCAGGCTTTCAAGTGCCCTTCATTTTATAATTTCAAACTCCAGTCACCGTTTCTTGGAAAACAAGCCGTATTTAGGCCTGTCACCCCTTTCTCTTAAACTTTAACTTAATTAACATACAAATTTAGCCTAAAAACATATTTTTAATTATTATTTTTATCACAGTGTTTGATGCATTTTACACTAAGCCAAATGCAAATGCAGGTTTAATTATAAATTTTCTATATCTTCTTTGATTTAATGCATTCTGATTTCTGATTTTGGGGTTTCCATCCCCAAATGCAACGAAAGCCCGTAAACGCCGACCATTACTAATGGGTGTACTGCGGGTTTGCCGTATTTTCTTTAGGCGACGCGATTCACAAAATAAACCATGGATAAAGATTTGTAAAGTTTGCTGCATAGCCTAAACAGGAAACCTCTGGTTTGACAGGTTTGAAACCTGTCATTGGGGAGGGAACTAGAATGGACCGTATAAATTTTCCCCATAGTGTTTTATCTAAAAATTTCTAAATTTTAATTCTGTCGCAGTATTGTAATCGAGATATCGTCGCAGGGTTTTGTATTTGAAAAAAGGTATTCTCACTTTCACAAAGACAAAAAAAAAACCAAAGGAACCAAAAACTATTACAAAGCCCCGGATATAAATGAATCGTAAAAGTTTGGTAGTGTACGCTAGGGGATTAAATCGTTTTCCCAGCCCGAAAAATTTTAACTCATAAATTGTTTTACTACTTTTTTTAAAATTTCAAAAATACATAAATTTTGAATTTTCTTTATAAAAAAAAAGAAACACAATTTATTTCAGTATGGTACTTAAATAACCAACCTTGTGGGCCGACCCCCATCGAAGAGCGAACCCAAGCCCAACCAAGGACCGGGTTTAAATAGTAGACACATTAATTAAGGGGGACACTATGTTATTAAAAGAAAAACATTTGGGCAAATAATGTTTTTAGATATATTAATAGAAAATTTCAACTCTATTCAAGACCCCTTCCTAAAAACAAAATTTTGAACAAATAAGTTTAAAAAATTCAAATTTAAAAATGTAAGTAAATAAAACAAAAGACCATGAAACCTATTGACAACAAGATATGATTAATTTTAAAAAAACATTGCGGAAATAAAAAATTTTCTAAAAGAACGTAGGGAAGAAAAGGGCCAGAACAAAAAAAAACATATTTATAAACGTTAAAACTTCCTTTTAAGACAACAATGCTTTGGGCATTACATTGGGCCCCAAAAATATTTTATATTAAAGATTTTTAATTTTTAATGTTCTAGCGGCTAGCCTTTACAATTTATGTCCTGATGTACGGGAGGTCTATTCAATCATATTTTATGTTACATAAATTTTTTTGGAAAAAATTTATGATCTTTTTTCATTTTTTTTTTAATTTGAGAAGCTAAAAAATTTTTTGTTCAACATTTTGTTTGAGAAAAAACTTTGAAAAAAAATTTAAATATTACCATTAAATATATCTAAAAACAGGAATATTTTAAAAAAATTATGTTAATTAGTTTTTATTTATAATGTCACAGGGGATAAGATTTTTTTTAATTTTGTGTATCATATAACATTAGACAAGAAACGGTTTTGGGGTGTTTACTAGAAAAATTAATTTTTATTGTGTGAATATTAATTTGGTATATTAATGTTATGGTGCTGGTCATAGTGAATGATGTTCAAGTACAAAATAGCAATATTATTATTAAACAAAACACTATAGAAAATAAAAAAATTTATTTCCCCCAACAGACAACAACACTGAACTGATTATTCTACGACACACACCGAAAGCATTTTCCATTCAAAAAAAGCCCCGGGGACCTTGAATTGCATTTCATTTCCCATTTTCTATTATAATTTAGCAAACCGTCACCCAAGTTTTATGTAGGATACGATACGAGGGGAGCAAGAAGTCTTCGCAAAACGGACGACACAAGGGAAGGGGTTTGGAGGGGGGATATTTTTTAATTTTAGATTTCTGGTTTGGGGTTTAAACCTTAAAAATACTTTCCCCCCCCCCCCCCCCCCCCCCCCCTAATTAAAGTAGCCTTTCAGTTTTATTTTTTTATTTTTTTTTTTTTAAATTTAAAAAGTATGTGACGGGGGGCAAAAAATTGTTTAAAAATTGTCAACTAATTAGATCTATTTATTTCGTCAAATTAATTTATTGAAGTTGCAATGAAAGTGGTACCATTGACAGTTTTTCCAAGTTTGGGGGAAAAGTATCGATTTTTTCACAAAATTTAATTTTTTTCCCCTTTAAGCGACTTGCGTAGCATAGCCCTAAAAAATTTTTCATCCCCCAAGCGACCGTAACAAAAACCGACTGCCCGTTACTGGGCTTTAAGGTTTTTGGCGGTTGCGTAGAGTATCCGTTGAAAATCATCGTAGGATTCAAACTGATCCATTAATGTACTGTTGCCAAAAAGGCATTTTAACCCATTCGTTTTTATTTGTTTTTAAGTTTTGTTAGTGACTGATATTGAAAATACCAAAGAGGTTGAATTTAAATTTTAGCACTTGCTAATGCGGGATATGTAACTTACTGTGCCTATGAACGAGTGGCTTTATAAAAAAAAACAACAACTGGTTCGTTTTTTTTTTTTGTATAGAACAATGACGTCCGTTGAAACAATTTTAAAAAAAAGCGAACCCGCGGGTACCAAACATCCAAACTGTGAGATGGAAGAAGGAAGAAACACTGATTTATCTTTTCTGAGACGGCCCTGGGCTGCGAGTGAAACATATTATCACATCTTCGGAAATTCCCATACAGGGAAATTTAAAAACGATTTTTGGTTTTGTTTTTGAAATTATAGTCCCACCGTACTAGTCAATTGTAATTAAGGGGCAATTATTTTTTTTTTATTTTTTCCCTAATATACAAATATAACAATAAAATAGCAATATTATTTTTAGGAAAAGGAAGCCCAGAATGAATGCAACGGAGGGGGGGGGGTGGGGTCCCCGTACATGCCCCCAAAAAAAATTTTGTTCCATTAAAAAAGGATACAGGGAAATTTATTGAAAATTAATTTGATTTCTGGAATCCCCCAATTTTTTCCGCAAATTTCCTTATCATCTCCCCGCATTGAGTCGGTAACTTTTCTAAAACATAGCTCCCGTTCGTATTTCGAAACCAATTTTCAGATGACAAAACATCCAAATATTTTTGCAAGTTTGAATTAAATAGCACTTTTGCAATAGGGCTAGCTTTATTTCATGTTGGAGTTTTTTTTAAGGGTTTGGGGGGGGGGAGGGGGTAGCCAAAATGTTTTGGGTACGGTATTAACGTAAAAATGTGTACAGGTATTTTGTTGTTATTTTATTTATTAAAGGGGCCCAAAGAATAATTATTTTTTCATCGATTAAAAAGTCCTGAACATAGATATGATTTCGAAATTTAAAGACAATGCTTTTCCCAAATTTCCGTACAAAATAAGAACCCCAGGTTTTTCATAAAGGGAGGGAAAAAACAAAGTGAGGAGTTAAATTGTTACTAACAATATTTCGACAAAAAGGTCAAACATTAGGGCAAACATTTGAAAAAACAGAGGGGGGGACCATTGCCATTTACGACAGTTTTTATCCGTTAATGCGTCTGATTTAAGTTTTAAAATTATTTTGGAGGGGAAAGATTAGTCTTTGGTGGAGGTACGTGAAAATAGCGTTTTATGTATTTTTTTAGTCCAAGTCATTTTTTTTTAACTATTAAGTACTATAATTGTTTTTAATTTTTACTAAATTTAATTCGTTATTATTTCAAACTTTGACATAATTTCAAAAAAAAAATATTAGAAAACTTCAAAGACAAGTTTTTGAAGGTGACCCCAAAAAAAATTTTCTACAAAACGCTTAAAAGACCTTGAAAAGCTATGTACATTCTTTAATAGAGGTAAAAGGGAAAGTACAATATATATGTTTTATGCTGGGGGGTTTTTAAACCCCTAGGTTATATCATAAAATACAATTTTAGGACTTTTACGAGTTCTTTACATTTTATTATTTTTATCTTCACAGATAGTCCATTACACTTAGGCCTATCGTTTTGATTTAGTGATGAGAAGTATGTGGACACATTTATCTGAAGTTTACAAATAAGCCTACTGTTTTTTTTTTTTTTATACAAGAGTAGGCCTATTTAGCATTACTTTTTTTTTCTTTTTGGTTAACAATTTAATTTTAATAACTTTATTAAGAGGCTTGCGTGCGGACGCTCAGCGTCTAGAATGCAGGTATTTCGTAATTTTATTAAATTACATGGAGAGAAATCAAAATTTTTTGTTCGTTTTTACCCCCCTGAAGAAACTTTAAAACCTATTTTTTCGTGCATAGCCCCTTTTTCATACAAAATTGTAAGTATCGGTCGATATTTTAAAAATTACTTGTGACCATACGGGGCCAAAATAACAATAATAAAAAAGGCCATTTACGAGGATAAGTATCTTTGTTATATAATGGTGATTACAATAAACTGGCATATTTACGATACAAGTGCGCTTTGCGAACGCCTTTTTCTGCGCGTTTAGGATGAGTTTTTGAAATTTTAGTATGCGTGGGATCTCTTTACTTTTTTTAAGTATATTGCAAAATAATTTTTTTAAATTAGGATATTTGTTTGTATTTTGCTATGGATTACAAATGAATGGAATGTAAAAAATTGGAGGCCCGAAGATTTCTTTTTCAACGGTTGTAGGTGATGGGGTTTTCAAGTTTCATTTTTACTTGTTAATTTTTTATACACCCCAAAAATAATTGAAACCTTTATTTTTAAGGGTTTGGGTAAATTCTCAACTTTTTTTTTTAAAAAAGGGAAAAAATCACCCTTTCCTTTAATGTCCCTTTTGAAAATGAACGTTGTAGCCCCCCCCGTTTGGTCAGAACGGACCAAATATCACGAAAAATGCTTTAAAAAACGCAAGAAAGTAAGAGTACGATATTCATGAGAAATTTTTTGTTGTACCAAAAAAAATGGAGGTTAAGTTCAAGATTGAAGGTCCCCCTTCAATTTTTACAAAATCGATATGCCCTTTTCCCCGGTTTTGAGCGCTAACAAACAGACAGAAAAAAAAACACCCGAGCTAATTTTTTTTTTTTTTTTTTGGGGGGGGGGGGGTGTCAGTGAAATTCAAGTCTTCACTTCCCTCATCCAATTAATAAAACCTATTAAAAAAGGAAAAAAAAACTGCAGGAATCAAATGGAAATACTATAAAAAAGTTGGGCCCAGTTGAAAAGACAAACAATTTTTTGCTGAATCAAAAATCACATGCAATTTAATTTAGATTTTTAAATTCGCCCCGCGTAGACAATGCCGTTAATTCAATACAAATGACAAATTTTTATTTTGCAGTGCGGAAACACAAAAAAACCTTGAATTTTTTGGGAAGGGGGGTGGGGGGGGGGGGGGGGGGGGGTGAAGCTGGTAGTGATATTTTGTAAATTAAATCTAAAAGGGAAATGTTAAAAAAATATGTAGACGGAGCTGTAATAATGTTTTTTTTTAAAATAAATATTTAAAAGCGTTTTCCGTGGTGGTTTTAAATTTTACACTTGATATCATTACATTTTGCCAATACTTATGTAGTAATTTCCTTTTTCCTTTTTTTTCCTTTTGAATTATTTTATGGACGCATAGGTTAAACAATTTGTACGGTTTACATTGCCTGAATAGCTGACATAAGTTTCAACATCTCGTTTAGTAGTATAATTATTAATCGCAATCAGCATATTTTGATCGAACTACTTGCCCAAATTACAAAACAAAATATAGAGAATTTACAGAAAGGCTGTGAGTACGCAATAAGTCCAATATTTTTTTGGACAAAAACCCCCCAAGGTCCGGGGCATAAAGATCTTCCCCCCGTTTTTTCTTATGGGAAATTTTTGCCGATGGGACCTAGCTCGAAATATGTCTGTTTGACAATTTTGGGAGGTCATGGGGGCCCCCAATAATTTTTGTTTTTCTAAATTTTATTAAGTTAGAGAATGAAAAATATTTTTTGAGTTTTGCGGTTAAAAACCCCTTTAAACAAGAACATTTAAACAAAAAAAACAAAAATTTAATACAGTAAGATCCCTCTTATCGATCTCCTTTTACCAGTTCGGTTAACCGAGCCGCCCAAAAAAAAAAAAAAAAAAAAAATTAAAAATTTAAAAACGGAAATAAAAAAAATAAAAATAAATTTCAGACGCCGCGCCGCACTTTTTAAATGCTGATACATTTGTAGGCAGCCTTAGGAGGGATGACACGGGTTCCCGGTTCCAGAAATTACCCGGAGACGATTTTTAAAATAATTCACCAGTTTAAAATTTGCGCTACGTGGGCGGTCTTTCCCGCGGAGCGGCCGCTGTCTAAAGAGAAATGGGGTTTTACGACAGACGCGTTGTAGCTAACGTGCTTCCGTCCTTCGGCGAGTCGCGCCCAGCCCCGATGAGTGAAGAGAGAAAGTGCGGCAATAAATCTGGGGGACTGCCGTTTGTGGCGTACGAGAGGCGTCGATCCAAAACCCAAATCACACCACAGCTGATGACAAAGATGGTTTGGGGGAAGAAAAAGAATTTTGCAATGCAATCATCTTTCAACCCATTAGAAACGTTACACGAGCCCCAGGGTTGTTATTCCTGGGCTTAATGTTCTTTCTTTCCCCCGGCTTATTTGCACGAGAGCTTCAGCGGGGGGAAAATAGTAGGGGGGGTTTTTCCCCCATGAGAAAGAAGCTAGGCCAGCCGGCTACGGTCGAGTTTTGGCCTAGACTTACGTTTTTATTACGACATGTAGGCCTAATTGTTTTCGGGTTTTGAGCTTTATTACAAGTATTAAATCTTAGATACCCTCCACGAAGGTATGTGGTTTTTATTTCCTTTTTTCCATTTCAGTGTAAAATATATTTTACCACAAGGCTTGTAAGGGGGCAAATAAAAACAAATTTAAACGCGCCTCCCAGGTTTTTTGCAAAACCCAGGTGCCCCCGTCTACCAACTGGAAAGAGAGATCATGATATCGCCTTTGGGTTTTGAGGGGGGGTTTTTAAATAAAAATTGTGGTTTTGGTGGCCCCCCCTAAAATTTAAATTTTTAAAAAACCAACTTTAAATTGGTCCATGAAAAAAATGCCCCGGGGTTTTTTGGGGGCCCCCAAAATTTTGTTTTT
>JAMZAV010005358.1:0-41243 GCA_024449915.1 Sweltsa coloradensis | reverse complement strand
CTCCGGTCTGTTTCCATCGTAGGGGATAGTGCCAGATTAAACATATGTGTCTCTACTAGTTCTTCCCCTCGAAGTACAATCTTTTTCCTATTCCCAGACTTCTTACTTTTCCCCATAACCATCACTTCACTCTTGTCAATGCTTATCTCTAGTCCAAATTCTTCCGTACTGTAACTATAATTAACCTTTCCACACAACAAATAAAAACATAACAATGACAAAAACAAAATATTTAAATTAATTTAAAACACATTTAGGCCTACCTGATCTTCCTTCAGTCAGGCTGGGTTTTATGCTGGGCGCCACTCGGTTATGGCCTATAGAGACACGAGAACTCTTATCTTTTGATTTTTAAATTTAAATGAAGATAAAACAAGGAAATATTATAATGGATGTGCCAACAGGAGCCAAGGTTCTAAAATATTATAACTACAAATTTTTATGATCAGCAAGTCTGAGTGACTTTAATGAGGACAGTGTTTAGCCCCAGATGCAATTACAGAACATTATGGCAATTATTATGTGCCACTTTCAACACAAAAATCAAGATAATTCCCTTTTTAAACAAATTACACAAAAATTACACAAAATTACACAAATGTCAAAATGACTTTTATAATAATGATATTGGTTATTAATTACTACTTCTCAATACGTTTTCTGAAGAATTTCAGCAATTCTAGTCTTTTGTTAAAAGTCAATGTTTTGGTACCAGTGATAGGCTTAGATTTTGTTGTATATTAGTCTTTAATGTTGGTAATCTTGTAACCTGAAATTGTAACCATGAACACATATGTAGCGCCCCTGGCGGTGGTCAATCTAAATAAAGACACATTGAAACTCAACATGGTGTCACGAAGTGGGGGATTAATTTCGTTAGAAAATTAATTTGTAATCATCGGTGAATATGGACAAGTTAGATCCGCCAGCGCCGTTGAATTTCGACGGTAATGTATCTGTAAACTGGAAAAACTTCAGACAAGCTTTTGATATTTATTTAATTGCATCGAAATATCATAAGGAAGATGAGGATGTCAAGTGCGCTTTGTTCTTGCACGTGGCTGGCAAGGAAGCTGTTGATAAATTCAACACTTTCGAGTTCGCATCTGAAGCCGACAAGAAGAAATTGAATGTAATACTTAAAAAATTTACTGAATATTGCACTCCTCGAAAAAAATTTAACTGTAGAACGTCATAACTTCTTCATGAGAAATCAGGTCCCAGTGAGTCAATTGATCAGTGGGTTACCGATTTGAAACTAAAAAGTGCTTCATGTGAGTTGGAGAGCTCAGGGACAGTCTGATAAAAGACAAAATTGTGTGTGGTGTTCAGGATATGCGAGTAAAAACAAGGTTGTTAGAAGTTAACAACTTGACCTTGGAAAAAGCAATCACTTTATGTCAAAGTGCTGAACGGTCGAAGCAAGAGATTCAAGCTTTGGGGACCGAGGTCGAGCATGCCACAGGCCTAGGCCTAGGCCTAGCTGTGGAAGAAGTGAAGAAAACCACATGGAGGAAGAAAACGCAGTCTGGAGAAGGAGATAGATCCAAATCAACGCCGAGCGATGGACGCCCTGGATTCATTTGCAAGAGGTGTGGACGGAATCATCCTCCCAAGACCTGCCCAGCATTTGGACGGAAATGTTTCAAGTGTCAAGGGATGAACCACTTTGGCAAGTTTTGCAGATTAAGTAACAGTTCTACTGGTACAGGTATGTCTAAACCTAGACCCACGAAGAGAGTGAATGTGCATGAAGTAGCAGCTGACGAAAGTGAAGGCCTAGACTCAGTGTTAGTGATTGGACATCTGACAGTGGACACACTCACTTCTAAAGATGAGTGGTATGAAAATTTGAACATAAATGGTAAAAATGTGTCGTTAAAAGTGGACACTGGTGCACAAGCAAATGTTATGGCATTATCCACATTTGTAGGGTTAGGATTTGCACAGAATTAAGTTTGTAAAAGTAGGGTTAAGTTGACCACATATACAGGTGACCTAGTACCTATGATAGGGGAAAGTACTATTCCATGTAAGTAACAAAGGCAAGGAAATTCGTTTAAAGTTTATGATTGTAGACAAACAAGTTGTTGCCAATTGTAGGCCTAAAGGCTTGTAAAGATCTTTTGCTGATCAAAGTAGATTCTGTAGGTCTAAAACCTAAGTGAGAAGCCTAGTGTACAAATATTGTCAGAATACCAGGATGTATTCGAAGGGTTAGGGTGTCTAGAGGGTGAATTTTGCATACATTTAAAGGAAAATGCAACACCAGTGGTACATGCACCCAGGAAAGTACCTGTAATGTTACGTGACAAGCTAGCTAAGGAACTGGAACGTATGGAAAAGTTAGAGGTTATTGAAAAAATCAGTGAACCAACAGAATTGGCAAACCCTTGTGGTTCTGATAAGTAAAAAAGATAATTCACTTAGAGTTTGTTTAGATCCAAGGATTTAAACAAAGTTATCAAGCGGTCACACTATCAACTTCCCACGATTGAAGAGGTATCGACTAAATTAAATGGAGCAAAGTATTTTTTCTGTACTCGATGCCAATTCAGGATTTTGGATGATAAAGCTGGATCACGAAAGCAGTAGGTTGTGTACTTTCAACAGTCCACAAGGCAGGTATGCCTTTAAGAGGTTACCATATGGTATTTGTTGTGCCCCTGAGGCATTTCATCGTATAGTTAGGGAAATATTTGAAGGGATAGAAGGTGTCGAGACTTATATCGATGATCTTCTAGTCTGGGGACGTACAAAGCAGGAACATGATGACCGACTCAGACGTGTATTAGACAGGGCTCGTGTAAAAGGGTTAAAGTTAAACAAGGCTAAATGTAAAATTGGCCTAGAAAAACGTGCCTTACGTAGGTCATGAAATAACTAGTGAAGGTTTAAAAATCGATGAAAATAAAGTCAAGGCTGTTAGGGAGATGCCCAGTCCTACATGTAAGCAGGATTTAGAGAGATTTATTGGTATGGTTAATTACCTAGCTAAGTTTGTGGATGGATATTCAAACACAATAGCACCTCTGCGTCAGTTGACTAGAAAAGATGTAGATTGGACTTGGAATGCAACATATGAAGGCAATCTATCAGAAAGTTAAAGATATGGTTGTACAGGCTCCTGTACTTAGGTATTTTGATGCAAATCAACCACTTACCTTATCATTAGACTCTTCTCAGAATGGGGTAGGGGCTGTACTTATGCAGAACAATGGCCCGATAGCATTTGCATCAAAAGCATTGACAGATACAAAAACGCCGTTGGGCAAAATATTGAGAAGGAGCTTAATGCTATTGTATTCGGTTGTGAAAGGTTTCACCAGTATGTCTACGGTAAGAGAGTGAATGTAGAAACTGACCATAAGCCATTGGAAATATTGTTTAAAAAACCTTTATCTGAAGTTCCCATGCGTCTGCAACGCATGATGTTGCGAATTCAAAAACATGATTTAATTGTTAGTTACAAACCAGGCAAAGAAATGCATGTAGCTTGTTATGTATGTATGTGGGTGTAGGTAAGGCTCGTAATAATGCATAGCCATGATTATCTGGTAAGCTTTAAAGCATCATTTATTATAAAACGTTGTACTAAATCTACTACATGATATTGTGCATGAGATTGTCAGAAGGAAGCGACGCCATACTCTTTTATACACCGCCTTGTAAATGTGGCGAGGCAAGTAAGCGGGAAGTTTGAACTTTGAATACACCACAATTCTCCCCCTCAACAGTATACCTACAATGCATAAAAGTAGATTGCAAAGTCATACGTGAGCTTAGGTACCAATAATGAAATGAAAATAAAGAAATGATTTGGTACTTGTAGCACAATATTCCAAAACTGTAACTAACTAAGATTGTAATACAGGAATCAGTTTTTTTAGGAACATAATATGCAACCTTGTAAAACTGGAATGAAATTAACCTAAAACTTAAAGATTTAATAATTGAATCAACAAAAGCATCATGATCCAAAAACTAACAATGATAATCCTTCAAATAGGATGGTGGCTTTGTAGCCCTTGAAGAGTGACGACTAGTTGAGTTTGAGTTACTCAGTCCAATTAGGGATTTTGAAAGGTGTCAACTCAACAGGAGACTGAACCCTAAACGTAGATAGTTTCCTGGGAATCTGTACAACGTTCTTGTACAGAATTATCATTTTGTATAACAGCACTGGAGTTGCCAGCATCTGGTGGCATTACAGCACTATTCGGGACTTGGGAAGCTTCGGGAAGAGTCGCCCTTGCTACCACTGGTACCACCGAACTTCTGCGTAGAAACTTGGTCTAGATGTACGCGTCGTACTGCTCCACTGGCATCTTCGACGGTGAAGTTCCTGGGCCCGTGTACTTCGATATTTCCCAGGCAGCCACTTTGGTCCAGGACCATAGTTGCGGTACATCACTGAGTCCTCTTCTGCAAATTGTCGGCTAGGAAAGTCTGATTGTTGAGCTTGAACAGCCACACTCTCCCTCTCCACAGAAGTCTTGTTGTTGGGATGTAATTTATCGAGCATTGTGTGGATCTTTCGGCCCATTAGCATTTCTGCCGGAGTCACCCCGGTACTGGTACTGGTGTAGTCCTCAGAGCTAACAAATGTTTCCCAACTCCAAAGCCACTTATCCGCCGTGAACTTTCGTAAGTGTTGTTTAACCGTCTGAACATAACGTTCTCCCAAAAACCGTTAGATGCAGGCGAGTAAGGTGCTGAGGTTATGTGTTTAATCTGGTTTTTGTAAAGAAAGTCTGAAACTCCTCTCCTTTGAATGCTGCCGCATTATCTAAAAAGATCTCATCGGGAATCCCGTAGTCCGTGAACATGTCTCGGAGAACGTCAATCGCTGTCTTTGCCGTAAGTGACCCCCGGGGTGTTCTTCACAACTGGCCACTTAGAGTAAGCGTCCACAGCTATGAAGAATGTATGTCCTTCCGTAGGCCCCTGCAAAGTCAATGTGTAAAACGCGACATCGGTCGACTGGGGACACTCCATGGAATCACGTTCGATGTTGTGGGTGCACGCTTGTTTGCAGCACAAGATGTACACTGGCCAATCATTTCTTCGATTGCTCGGTCCATGTTTGGCCACCAAACATAACTCCTGGCCTTTGCCTTTGTTGCAACGATTCCCTGATGGGACTGCATGTAACATTTTCAGAACATCGACTCGTAGACTCTCGGGAATCACTACTCTGTTGGCATAGAGAAGACACCCACCTTCCACCGATAACCCCGTTGTATTCCGAAGGTAGGGTTGAAACTCAACCGGTAACTTCGATGGTTCCCAGCCATGTAGCACACCAGCTAAAACTTTAGAAAGAATGATGTCCTTCTTCGTCTCCAGACGTATGGTGTCAGCCGAGATTGGAAGTTCTGCAGGCTGTCCTTGTAGTAACCACACATCCGCTGGTTCCGGGTACTCTGGTGTATCCGGTCCTGGGATCGGTAATCGGCTGCACAAGTCTGCATTTGAATTCTCTTTACCTGGACGGTACTTGATATCATACAGATAACATCTTAAGTCAATTTCCAACGCATCATACGTGGGGATAATACATCAGGTAACACTCGCCCTGGCCGAAGCAGACCTACTAATGGTTTATGGTCAGTATATATGACAAATTTTCGACCATAAATAAAACGGTGGAATTTCTTTAACCCGAACATGATTGATAAAAATTCCTTATCTAGCTGAGAATAATTTTTCTCTGCCGTTTGTAGCATACGAGACTTGAAGGCGATTGGAGGTTCGGAACCATCTGGCTCGGAATGTGACAGTACCGCTCCAACCCCGTACGGCGATGCATCACAAGACATTACTAATGGTTTAGTCAAACTGTAATGAACCAGTACCTGATCAGATGTGACTTGCTGTTTGGCATCGTTGAAACATGCTCATGCTTCTGGCTCCAGGTCCATTGCTGCCCTTGCGTGTAAGCTCGTAGAGTGGCGTAAGTTTGGTAGCCATATTCGGAATGTAAGCGCTCGTAGAATTGTAAGAAATCCCAGGAATGACTCCAACTGCTGCAGATTTGTAGGTGCGGGTGCCGATCGAATAGCCTGTACTTTATCCTCCGTTAGGGTGGATTTCTTTGCTATCATCAAAAACCCTAGAAACTCTACTGATGGCAAAATAAATTCGCATTTAGACAGTTTGAGACGTAACCCAGCAGTATCAATCTTTCCAACACAGCTCTCGTTCTCGCCAGCATTCCTCCTTTGTCCCTTTTCCCGAAACGAGTAAGTCATCAAGGAAAATTACTACACCTTCTAGTCCTTTAAGAAGATTTTCCATCAGTCTCTGGAAGTATGCTGGTTGCGGACGCCAGCCCAAATGGAAGACGCAGCATTCGTAGTAGGCCTTGCTGTGTATTCAGGCAAGTACCCGTGATGACTCGTCATCCACTCGTACTTGGTGTAAGCCCTATCGAGGTCCACCGTGTGAAAAAGCATCCTCCAGAGAGTGCTGTAAACACTTCTGTATTTGTAGGTAGAGGATAAATATCAACCTTCAACACAGGGTTGACTGTCCCCGAATAATCACCACAAATTCGCACAGTGTTGTCGCGCTTGGCAACAAAAACAGCAGGTGTACCCCATTCCCCTTGTGCTATAGTCTCGACTACCCCGTCACGTTGCATTTGTTCTAGGGCCTGGTCAGACTTCTCTTTCAATGCGTAGGGTGGGCTCCGATGTTTGCGAAAAGAACAGGTGTAGCATTTGGATCTAGTTCCACGTGAACCGGTTCCCCTTTGTAACAACCTAAACCGCCTGCAAAAACGTTTTCTAGGCCATGCAATTCTTTAGGAAGATTGCCATCACTTACACCTAACTGGTTCACGCTGGTCACAGCCAGCCCCAAGTGGTGAAACCAGTCTCTGCCGAGTAGGCTAGGCCCATCTGTCTGCATCACGTTTTAGTGGTAACTGGCATAATTTTTTCCCATACTGCACGGTTACCGTTGCCACTCCCAGTACTGCTAACTCCTGTTGTGACCAGGTTCGCAGTTTGAACTTTGATGGCGCTAGTGGCGGAGGATCGGTAGGCCATAGACGCCTAAACGCGTCTATGCCAATGATTGAATGTTTTGATCCTGTGTCCACTTCCATTGTTAAGTCTACTCCATTCAACTCAACAGCCACCTTGAAAGAGCCCTCATGTCTATCTTTCTCCACCTTGAGACAGAACAGATATGAGTCTTCCCTCTGATGTAAGCAGATTGGTACCCGAGGTCTTAGGCCCTAACTTGGTATTGTTCCCAGACTTGGACATGCATACCTTAGAAATAGGCCTGTCTTCTGACATTTGTTACATGTCAGGTTCTTAGCACTGCATGCATCGGCCTTGTTGGTTTGCATTGCCACAGCGATAGCACATGCCTTTGGCAGAATTTGCCTCTGTAGTAGGCCTAGGCCTAGAATCAAAATTATTCTTAGGCTTACTCTGCCTGCCTTGTACGATGTACCTTGGGTAGCCACGACCTTGTGTACTTGGCCGCCTGCCCCTGCATTTCCGCGTAAGACTTGGACATCTCGCTGCGACGTCTCCGCTGCGTAGCAATCTCAAATGCTCTCTGGAAGGTAATGGCATCTCCCTCCGCCAGCAGCTTGGTTTGCAAAATCTTGTCCCGAACTCCTGCAATGAGTTGGTCTAGCAGATTCTCATCTAGGTCTGTGAACTCGCAATGCTTACTGAGACTTCTGAGCTCCTGTAGGTACTCGAGTATAGTTTCGTTCTCTAGCTGTAGACGCTTGCGAAATCTAAACCTTTGTGTACGTTTGCTAGGCTTAGGGCTGTACCTACTTGTAAGCAGGTCCTTTGCCTCTGTGAACGACAGATCAGTGAGTGTCCTTGGTGTAGCCAAGTTGCGTAGCACCACAAATGTTTCGCTTCCAAGCACAGAGAAAAACACATTCTTCTTCTTAGCTTCAGCCACATCGAACGCGTCGAATGCAATTTCGATCCTTTCGACGTAAACGTCCCATGGCTCTTCCCCGGGCCTAAACGGTCCGATCGAAGCAACTAGCCCACTTGCATTACCACGTGGTTGAGAAACGCTCGGACTAGTTTCAGGCATTGTAAACTGTAATGTAACTCTACCTTACCAAATCCATATCTTCGTCGCCAGTTTTGTTATGTATGTATGTGGGTGTAGGTAAGGCTCGTAATAATGCATAGCCATGATTATCTGGTAAGCTTTAAAGCATCATTTATTATAAAACGTTGTACTAAATCTACTACATGATATTGTGCATGAGATTGTCAGAAGGAAGCGACGCCATACTCTTTTATACACCGCCTTGTAAATGTGGCGAGGCAAGTAAGCGGGAGGTTTGAACTTTGAATACACCACATAGCTGATGCATTGTCTCGAGCATTTCTTAATGATACAGATGTAGATGAAAGTTTAGAACAAGAGGTTCAGTATCAAGTGAATGCTATGTTCTTAAGTAATGTCTCAGTATCACCAGATAAATTGCATGAACTTAAAAGGGAAACAGAACACGATGATGTGTTATCTAAACTTAAACAATGGTATTTTAGAGGATGGCCTACTAAAATCGATGAAGTAGAAGAGTGTCTTAAGCCATACTGAAACTATAGGGGAATGATTGTTGAAGAACAGGGATTATTGTTTAAAAATGATCTCATCATAGTACCAAGTACTATGAGAAAAGAAATGCTTAAAGTCATACATGATGGGCATTTCAGGATAGAAAGATGTAAAGAACGTGCTAGGGATGCATTGTTCTGGCCGAATATGTCAAAGGATATTGAAAACCTTGTCAACAACTGTTCTATATGTCAAAAATATCGTAACAATAATGTAAAGCAACCTTTGTTACCCCATGAGGTGCCAGACCATCCATGGCAAAAGGTTGGATCGGATTTGTTTGAATTTCAAACAAAAAAGTATGTATTAGTTGTCGATTACCATTCAAAATACATAGAAATAGCTCAACTCTCTGATACGGTACAAAAAGCTCTACAGTAATTGAAAACTTGAAAGCGATTTTTTCGCGCCATGGGATTCCTTGTACTCTTGTTACAGACAATGGCCCACAGTATTCTAGTTTAGAATTCAGGAAATTTGCTCAGGATTGGGGATTTCAACATGTAACCAGTTCCCCTCTGTATGCTCAATCAAACGGTTGTTCTGAACGTGCTGTACAAACAGTAAAGAGAATACTTAAAAAATCTTTTGTTGATGGAAGTGATCCACATTTAGGATTGCTTACATACAGAAACACTGGCAGTGGAGCCTTAGGCTCGCCAGCACAACGGCTAATGGGTCGTAGATTAAAAACAAGGTTACTCGTCAAGACAGATTTGTTAAAAACCCAATTTAATCGATAATGTAAAGGAAAAGCTAGCAATGAAAAATGTACTTTCAAAAGTTTATTATGATCAGACGGCTAGACAGTTAAAACAATTAAAAACTGGAGATTTGATCCGAATGAGGAAGGGTAATGAATGGGTACCGGCCAAGGTGATTAGGGAGAGTGAATTGCCACGATCTTGTGAGATAGTGAACCCTGAAGGTCAAGTCTATTGCAGAAATCGTAGCAGTTTACTTAATCAGTCGGAAGGTGTAGACAAGGCTGACTGGCAGCCTAGACCTAATTGTGATTGGGTTGAACCAGTAGAAAAGCCATTAGAAAATTTGGAAACTCCTTCTGTAGCATCACCAACACCATCTGTTGCTCAATCTCAAACGAATCTAACCACACGTGAAGTCAGATCAAAACATGGACGTTTGATATCCAAGCCTCGTTGGATGACTGACTATGTGTAGATGTAAGATAAATCATTAATCCTATTGTCAATCATTTATTGTCAATTTTGTAACATGATAATAACATTGGTTATAGGCTACTTATAATCTGTTCTAAAAAACATTATTAATCTGAAACATTTCTCATAGGCTATATTTTTTGTAAGCAATTATGTGTTTGTGTAAAATCTGTTTAATTGAGTGTCTTATTTTGTAGATGGGTTACATTTTGGAAGAAGGGAGATGTTGTATATTAGTCTTTAATGTTGGTAATCTTGTAACCTGAAATTGTAACCATGAACACATATGTAGCGCCCCTGGCGGTGGTCAATCTAAATAAAGACACATTGAAACTCAACAGATTTTCGTTTCCTATGCAAATTAGGTCTTGAAAAAAAATAAGTGCACTGTTACGTTACGTGATCACGCTTTCCATTGTAGGCCATAGTTAGGCCTAGACGTAGAATCCTCTGTAGGCCCTAGTCCATCACGTAGTCCTGGGTAGGCCTGAAGGTAGGCTCTGGGTAGGCTAGTATTCAGGTGCCAAGGGGTTTGCCCGACGTCCTGGCGAAGTGGGGCCCCCTGGGGTAGCCCTTTGGAAAATCAGACGACACCAGTAGATTTTTGGCCTGGGCTAGGCTCTCGTATGGGAAAAAACCCCAAATTTCCCAAAACCCAAAAAGTGGGCTGCGAGTGGGCCCCAAAACCCCCCGGTAGGTGCGTCCTTCCCCGGGAAAAAGGGAAAAAATTCCAGCCCTTTCTCACAAAAACGTGCGCTAGTGGCCCCAAAAGATCGAAGGGAAGAAAGGGGTTTGCAAGGGGTTGGTACCCAATAGATACAAATTTATACCGTTTTTTGGTGTTCTAAAAGGATCCATGCGGGGTTCCCTATTGGTTGAAAACTGCTAATCAAATTTTGAAAAAATGAAAATTAAAAAATGTTGTTGAGTTCGTATGCATTTGGCGGCACGGGGGCCCTTTAGGGAAAATCCCCAGAGAATAAAACCCCGCACATCAGAAATAAGGGTTTGTTGCCCAAAGATCAGCTGTTTGCGCTTTGGTAAAATGTTCCCACAATAAATGTTTTTTTGGCGGAGGCATATCATCTCGTGTCGGTCCCATTGGCGCGCAGTTTGAAAAAAAATTTGCACGTAGAAGTTTGAAAAATATTAATTTTTACTTTTTTAAAAGAAATCGTAATTTTTATTATTTATAGGCAATTAATTAATTCCCAAAACAATTATCCCAATTTAAAAGGCGGGAAACAAATTTTTAAATTTAAATATTTTTAAATTGTTTTATATAGGGGAATCCCAGTTACAGAATACCCCTTTTTCTGAAGGGCAGAAAAATTGAATGTAGTAAAAATTTTGAATGTGCTTCACTAAGGTTTTAAATTTTAAAATTTTACGTTATATTTTTTAAAAGTATTTTTTTATTCAAAGGGCCAGGTTATTTTTTTGAATGAAATGAGAGTGGGTTTTTTACACGGTTGCAAATAATATTTAGTTTAAATCATGTTCTTAAAAAAAAATTACAGTAAGAATACATTTTTTTTATCAATTTTTTACTTTTGTTTTTTTTATAAAAATTTAAATATTGCAACATTTAAGAAAATGAAAAAATAGGGGAAAAAAAATTTGTTATTTGGACAGACACCACAAAAGAAAAGGGAAATTATGACATGAAAAGAGAAAGGATGGTTGGGGAACAAATATAAACGGGCATAACCAACACAACACAGTCTTTTAACTAAAAAATTATGTCTGCTATCTCACCCCATCCCCCGAAAAAAAATTTAAACAATTGAAAAAAAAGTTACCCAGTCAGTACTTTCCCTGTCCCCAAAAATTAAAATTATCGTTTCAAGTTATTTAAAATCAAATATCGGAAGTTAGGTATAACAGGCCCTTTCCCGTCAAAACCGCGGGGTTTAAAAAAAATGTGTATCGTCCAAAAAAATTATTCTCTCATTGAGAAAAGTCAAAGCCCAAAATTTTTAATCAATTTTTTTAACAATTTTTAAAAATTGCACAATGGAAAATTTTTTCCAATAATCAACAAAAAATTTAAGTTTTCCACAATTTATGATTGCGATCAAAAATTATTCAGCATTGTTTTTTTTAAAACATGGGTTAAAATTTAACAATACAAAAATCAGTTTAAATGGGAAAAAAAAAAGGTATGATATGATGATACGAAAATGAATAGTAGTAACTATAGTTCGGGCCCGGTCTTACAAGGGAAAAACCGCCCGCTTTTCGCCTTAAAACAAAAAAAAGTTAAATTCAATTAGGTAGTTTTTCCGCTAGACAAAGTTTTAAATTTTGTTCAACCAATTTTATATGCCCACTACTGCTGTACAATTTTTCATGTAACAAAGTTTTCCAAAAACCTTTAAAATTTACCCGGGAAGAAGGTATTGACTCCAAAATCCTTTTTGGGCGAGTTCTCAATTTGTTTTATCAAATTTTTTAAAAACATGCCCAAATTGCTGTTTACTAAACAAACCAAAGCGCCCCAAATGCAGCTTTACACTTTTTTTGTATCACAGCCTCTCACTTTTAATATCAAATGTTTAACAGGCCAACTCCCACTAGTGAAACTATTTTTATTAAAACCCCCAAAAAAATTTAACGATAAAAAAAAATTACATCGATTATTGTTTACCACAAGCCCAAAACTAATAAAAGGTTTTTAAAAAAAGGTATTATGCTCGCATACCTAATACAAGGCCCTTGCACCCCAAGCAACGACTTTATCCCCACTCACAATATAAAACAATGAAAAAAAAAAACCAAGTTAATTTTTGCATGATTAATAAATTTTTGGTTTAAATGAAAAGGGTTGTTTAAATTATATTTTTTTAAAAAAATACATCTCTCTTTCTTATTGATAAGCACATCTGTGAAAATTTTTTAAAAATTTGTTTTTTTTTGTTGTAACAAATAAGCCCGCCAAAAAAAAAAATTGAAAAGTATTTGAATATCCACGGTTCAATCCCCCCCATCCTCATCTAGTCTTTTCAGTATGATTTAAAATTAAAAAATTATTTTTTAGGCTCTCCAATACACCAAAAAGTCAAATTATTTTTTTAAAAAATTATTTATAATTTTTTACTAACCCAAAAAAATGTGTCAAAAACGAAATAGGCCTAATGGTACATAAAATTTGCAAAAACAAGGTAAGTCAAGTTCAAGTTTATTTCCTGTTCAAATATTTTCAAAAAAATTTTTTAAAAAATTGTTGGGGTTTCCCAAATTTTTCCCAAAGGTTTTTGGTTCAAAAATCCAGAAATCCCCGTAAAGGTAAATTTTATTTATTTTTTTTTAAATCCTATGTCACAAAAATTTTTAAATTTATTAAAAATATTTCAAGTTAAAACAACGTTCATTTCCCAAAATTATTTCAAATTAATCCACTTTAGTAGTAGGTTCCCATCCTTTTTTTAAAAAAAAAAATTCCCAAATTTTTAAAAAGCCAATAGTTCACTTTCCCAGTTCAATTTCAAGGTCACGTTCCTTTTTCCAGTTCAACGTATGAATTCACTTTTAAGTTCTAAATTTTAAAATTTTCAAAGTGAGGTTATTTTCCCAAAAAAAAATTGAAAAAAAGTTCCAAGCAAAGTTCAAGAAGTTTTTTTAGTATTATTTTTTTTTTTTAAATTGTAGGTTCAAAAAAAAAATTCATATTCGGGAGTTGCGGGTTCACTTTAAAAGTTTCAACTAAAATTAAAAATTTCCATTATATACGAGTCCAAAAAAGGGTTTTAAATTATTTTAAGGGAAAAAGAAAGGGGTTTTTTTTTTAAAATTTTCAAAAAAATTCAATATTAGCAAATTTTTAACTTAAAAAAATTTTTGTTTTATAACAGATGTTCCCCTTTAAGTTGTGTATTAATATTTGGAGGGGATTTGTATCAAGTAATTGTTTACCCTTACAAAGGGTCATTATTTTTTTATTGCTTCTTCCCAACTGGAGTTTTACTATCTGTGGGGGCGGGGCCACTATGCCCCATTGTTTATGTTATTTTAAGCCCCAAGGTCAATTTTTATAACGCGGGTTTAAAATTTAAAAAAGTAATCTATCTCCATTTTTTATTTTAAAAACCCTGGGGTAGGTTTTGATCTCCTCAAAACCCTTGCCCACTTTCTATCTCTATTTCAATTTAAAGGGATTTCATTTTTTTTTTGGGTCCACTTTAAAAAAATAAATTCAAAGTTTTTATTTAAAATTCACAATTTTATTTAAGTAGCAGTCAAGTTTAGTTTATAAATTGTTTGATTGGTTTTTGTTTTGGGTTAAAGTCCCATATTTTTAATTTATGAAAAGCAAGTTTTTTAGTTTTAGTTTTTTTTTAGGTTTGTGTCCCCCCAAAGTGTCGCCCACCTGGGTGTCCAACCTCCTCCCGGTCTACTTTTTAACCCCTTTTAAATTTTTAAAAATTTTCCCTTTTTCACTCTAAACTTTCTGATTTTTGCTGAAGGTTTTTTTTCCAACGCCCCTTTCCTTTGTATGGGCCCGTAAGTTTTTCAATTTTCCAAAACCATTGCTTTGACTTTAATCTTATCTCTTTTTTTACAAAGCCCTTTTTATCCGACCAAAATTTTTTTAAGTTTAAGTTCCCTTGTTTTATTTAAATTTTGTTTACCCCTTTAAGTACGGCCCCCCAATTTCCCCGCATCTCTCACTATCATTTAACGCTTTTCCCCACTGGGTCTTTTTCCCACTCCATATTTTTAAAACTACCAGATTTTTTATGTTTTGGGGTTTTTAAAAATTTCTTTTTTTTTCCATTTCCCCTTTATTATTTTTATTTTATTATTTTTAAATTTTAACAAATTTTCCCACCTTCCCCAAACTTTCATTTTTGGTTTCTCCTTTTTCTCCCCTATAAAACATCATTTTTATCTAAAATTCACATACCCAAACACATTTCCATATCAATTTTAAATTTTTATTTATCACTTTTTTACTTACGTTTTCACTTATTTCAAAAACAAAATTCAATTTTATTAAAACCCTGTTCCCCCCCTTTATCAACAAAAAAAAATAACTTTTTTTTTCTTTTTAAAATTTTTAAAGCCCTTTTCTCGCCCTAAATTTTCCCACTATCCGAAATCACTTACAAAAAGGTTTAACTCAACAAAATTTCTTATTATTTTTTTAAATTTAAAACCCGGAACCCTCAAAAATCTCTGGGCTTTCTCCAAAAACCCAAACTTTTTTATCTTTCAAACATTTGCAAATCTCCCTTCTGTTTCCCTCTCTCTCTACCCTACTTTATCAAAAAAAACAATTTTGTTTAAACGGGGAAGCTATCAAATTTTCTTTTTTATTTCTAATTTAAAAAATTCCACGCTGGCCTTAGAAAAAAAATTGTTACCCTAAAACTGGGTTTTTTCATTTTTTTTGGTCGGTTCTATTGATTAAATTTGGATTTTTCCCTAAAGGATTTTTGGGAATTATTTTCTCTTTTTCCCTTAAATCTATCTTTAAATTTTTATTACGGGATATCAGTTTTGGGGACACGATATATAAATTTAGTTTTTCATTCTGTGAATTTTTTTTTCGTTTCCCTTCAAAGAAAAATCTAATAACTTTCAATCTTATAAAAACTCATGCGGGTTGGTTTTGTTCACCTGTGTTTCCGGGGCTGAAAAGAAGTATGCCTAGGGTCCAAGCTTAGGTGTTACCTTGCTGGGCCCTTGTGATTTCCATCACTGGTCTAGGAGATTTAGGCCAAGGGGAATTGTGGATCAGCAAGGGGGTTTCCCGGGGTTTTGTGAGGGGGTTTGTGGCCCTTGGTGCCTCCATGATCTCTGGTGTGGGGTCACTATTAACATTTTTAAAATTGTTTTTATTAGTATCACTTCGGGAATTATAACCTTTCCCCCTCGTTGGCATCCATTATATAAAAATTTTTAATTTTTAAAAAAAAATTAAAAAAGGGGTCCCGGGGAAAAGTTCTAAAGTTAGGGCTTATGGGCCCATTTTAATATTTATAAGGCCCACGGGGGCAGCGCCAATGTAACTATAATTAAAAATTTCCACAAAAAAAAATAAAAAAACAACAAGACAAAAAAAAAATATTTAAATTTAAATTTAAAAATTTAGGGGGGTACCTGTCCCTTCCCTTTAGCAGGCTGGGTTTTTTTGTGGGTTTCCCTCGGTTATAGAGACACGGAAAATCTTGTCTTTTGATTTTTAAATTTAAAGAAGATAAAACAAGAAAATTATAATGGATGTGCCAAAAGGAGCCAAAAGGGTTTTAAAATATTATAACTACAAATTTTTATGTCAGGGAAGGGCTGAGTGACTTAATGAGGACAGTTTTTAGCCCCAGAGCAAACAGAACATTATGGCAATTAAATTTTTTCCCACTTTCAAAAACAAAAAACAAGATAATTCCCTTTTTTTAAAAAAAAATTTCACAAAAATTAAACAAAATTACACCCAAAAGTTTAAATGACTTTTTAATAATGTATTGGTTATTAAAATTTCTACTTTTTCCAAAACGCTTTTTTGAAAAAATTTCAGCAATTTTAGTCTTTTTTTTTAAAAATCAATGTTTTTGGGGACCCGTGGGTAGGCTTAATTTTTGTTTCCCATGCAAATTAGGTCTTGAAAATAAAAAAGTGCCACCCGTTACGTTACGTGGGGCACGCTTTCCCCCCTTTAGGCCCTAGTTAGGCCAGACGTAAAAATCCTCTGTAGGCCCTTTGTCCACAGAGTTTCCCGGTTAGGGCCCGAAGGTAGGCTCTGGGAGGGAAATATTTAGGGGCCAACGGTTTCCGACGTCCGGGGGAAATTTTGGCCCTAGGGTCCCCGCCTTAGTAGGACTGGCCAAGATGGGGTGCCAGTGAAGACATCTTCCCAAAGTGGGTCCTGTTAATTTAAAAATTATTGAGAGCGTCTAATGTTTTAAAAGCGATGGTTATGCCTAAAATATTTTTAATTTTAAAATGTAGCAATGTTGACAAAATTTTACATTTAAAGTTTAAAGGGTTTAATTTACACCCCCCTTTTTTGGAAGTGTTACCTATTTTTGTGCATCATAACCCCCACTCCTCAAATCATTTGGGCCCACGAGGTGGCCCTCATGAAGGAATCTCTACACCTTTTGGGCCAGTAGGGGAGTGACAATTTCCCAAAAAAAAATTTGCCTGGGGCCCACAGCATAGTCCTCAGCAGGTGAGGAAGGAAGTAAGGCAAACCCCTAACCTAAATGACTTGGGCAGGCCCAGGCCGGAGCTAAAGGGCTATGCTGCAGTCCAAAAGCACTACTAGGCCCACACAGATGACATGCCTTTTTTGTCCGGGGGAAAATCCCCTTCAACAGCCCCCCGGAACCAATAGCAAACCCCTTCCTTCGAGCCTGATGTCAGCAAAACCACTAGCCCAGGGGTCGGGCGCTGACCTGTGTGGGTTTAGAATGGACTACCATGGAAAGGAGGGGGTTTCAAGGCAGACCCCGAGACTTCGAGGCCCAAAGCTGGCCTAGACCTACCCCCAAAGCAAAAGACTCTTTCGCAATCACTGCTGGCAAGCCTAAATCGGAGTCGATACCTAAACCCCCCCTTTATTCACCCAAAAAGAAAAGGGGGAAAACTTAAACCCCAAATAAGCAGAAAGCATTTTGGGAAAAAACCGCCCCAAAAGAGAAAAAAGTCAGGTTAGCAAAAAACCACGGCCAACAGCACCCTAAACCCCAGAAGAGAAGACAAGGAAAAATTTAAATTTTCATGTCTGGGGTCTCCGTGTCGGAACCAATCAATGACCGACTCCCTTTCCTAAAGAAGCAGATGAACATCAAGGGAGAGGTAATTGAACTAAGAGCACTGGCAACTAAGCCTCATTTCGGGTGTAATTTTATGCCCAAAACTTGCAAATACTCGAAAAGACCCTTCAAACTTTGGGCCCAAGGACACCGCAGTCACAAGGGACTTTTTCAAAACACCTTTTCGGTTTTCCCCGCCTACCCCAGTTGCATACTTAGGGAAAAAAAAAGAACTTTCAGGACTCGATATTTTTTCCCAAAAAATTTTCCCGGGTTTTACAAAAAAAGGTTTTAAGCATTGAAAACAATGCTAGAAAAACTTCAGGGGGCCAAACCACCAAAATTGTGTTGTTTAAAACTGGCTCACTGAACAAAACTATGGGGTCACCCAAATCCTGGGCTACACACTGGGGTCGGCCTTTTTTAGGAAGCTTAGGAAGTGCGGGGGGGGCCCGCATTTAATCCCTAATCACCCTGATTTTAGGGGCATTTCGGGCGAAGTCTGGTATAAATCTATCTTTGAAATGCGCAGCAATTGAGGTTTGCCATGGAACAGGGGAAAAAACCATCTTTGTTACGGTATAACCCCTGCCCCCAAACAGTAACTTCGGGGCTTTTAATTTAAACCCAAATGAAAATTTCTTCTTTTATTATAAATATAAACGTCAAAAAGCAATTTTAAAGCGGTGGGCTTCAAAAGTTTACTTCATGCACTGGCCCAAAGCGGAAACATCTAGTTACTTAACACTCTTGCACTGTACAATTACGAGGCAAATTTAAAACGGTCACCCTTTCCCGATTACGGCAAAAAAGTGCCTGCAATTGACAATATTTTTACTAAAATTTAAGGGGGACTCTTTGCTACGGAAACTAATCCACAATGGTTTTTCCCGATCTGCGGGCCCTTTTCCCATCGATTGCTGACTCACGTATCAAAAGAAAAAACAGCCCCCTGTGTAGTACCAACAACGTTTTTCCGGAGGGGAAATTTTAAAAGGGGCCCCCCCGGAGCGGGTTTCTCAGAGCTTTCTGGGGCCCAAACTTTGGGGTTTTTGTTTATAAGGAAATGATGTAGACCAAGTTACAACGCTTTTATCCACTTATTTTTGTCCCGTTTTCAACAAATATTTCTTTTTTCCAAAATACGAGGCCCCAAATTTAAACTAAGGGGCGGGTCCCGACCAGATCCGGGATATGAGGCTTACCCCAAAGGGTTAAACTCTACAAAAAAGTTTTTCGTTTGCAGGACGATCGGAGCCCAAAACTGGGAAAACAAAACAATTTCTTTAAAAATCTACAAAGAATCCATCAAACATGCCAAGGGGCCCTTTTACAGAACATGGGTTAACAACGCGAGGGAAACAAAACAGAGCCCCCATGGGAAGCCCTTTAAAACCCTTTTTACTCCCCGGCCCAAAGAAAACCCCGGCAATATTTAAAATTAAGCATGAAGGGGAAACTGGTAAACCCAACCCGGAGTTTGCAGAGACACAAACGATTTTTCCCCTCAAAAGCGCACCTCGCCTTTCTGCTGGATAGGGAAAACTTTCCCTATCAGACCCATCACTGATCCCGCACCACTTTGAAAACACGCAGCAGTCCTCCATGTTTTGGATAAAACCCCTCACCCGCCCCCGAAGTGCAAGATAACCCCAACTGCTGGCCCAAAAGGCCCCAAAACTTTTAAACCCGGGCCCCGATGGTATTTCCCCCTTGTTGCTCTTAAGGCATGCGCATTTCAGGTTTCTGGGGGGGTTTGCCCCACAAATTTAACGCAAACTTTGGAAAAAAGGGGATTTTCCCCCGCTGGAATGAAAGAGAGCAAGCCATAGCTTTTTTCACAAAAAAGGAGATAAGATGATGAATAAAATTTTTGACCAAACGGGTCTCTTGTCATGGTCTCAAAAAATTTGAAAAACCCTAATAAAAAAACGACTTTTAGGGTAAACCGAAGGTTTAAAAATAAATTTGTCAAAACCAAAAACGGTTTTAGAAAAAAGGGTTTTTGCCACCCACCCCTGCCTTTCCCCGACCTAATACATGGTATCCCCCGGGGTCCCTGGAGGCAGCCCCGACGACAATCTAAAAATTTTTTGCGGGAGGGCTAAAGCATTTGTTTTAGTTCACCCTGAAAAGCTTCTTTTGGTAATGGGACTTATGGGATTCGGGGGGTTGTACTCAATTGGGTTTTGACGATCTGAAACGGCCCGAAGTCAGGGTTTGTTGAAGTCACCAGGCCCCGATCGATGGGGCGTTTAACTTGTTTCCAGGTAAAACCCAAAAGGGGATTTAAACATGGGGGGTTTTCCCCGGGCTCCGTTTGGCCCCCATCATGGCCCCTTGTTTTTATTAATGATCCCTTTCCCGGGGCAGTCCCCCAAGCTATTTTTATTTTTGTTTGCGGGGCGATTTCACCATCTGCTAAGGAAGCCGAAAAAAAACGATGCTTTGGGGCCGAAATGGCCCAAACAGCCAATTGCCGCATTTTCCCCTTTGGGTAAGCAGGAAGAAACCTTGTTTTTGAATGCAGAGAAAAAAACCCCCTTATGTCTATTCATCCAGCAAGCTACCCGGACACCCAAATGTATTTCCAAATTGGCCCAAATGGCATTTATTTTCGCCCGTTTTTTACAGCTCGACTTTCTTGGTTCCCGTATTGACAAAAGCTTTGGGCTGGCAATCTCCCAAAAGAAAAAAAATTTTTTGCTTTTGTTTGGACGAGCAAAAAAGCTGCTTTGGGAATTAGGGTCATTAAAAAAATGGTTTATGGGACAATTTGGGGTTTAAACCCTCCTAAAAATTTGAAAAAGCCTTTTAAAATTTTCGGCATATTAAAAATAAATTGGGGGGTTTTTTTTTATTCGCAATTTTTAAAAAATTTTACTTTAAAAAAAAAGACCTCGGAAATTTTATTCGTTACAAAAGGGGGGGGGGAAGGGGCGGCATTTTTTTATGAACCAAATATCTTAACAATTGAAAACCTTTTAATTTCCCAACCCTTTACTTTAAGTCAACCGGGCCCCAATTAAAAAAACAGACATTTACAGTTTTATAACCGAAACCGTTTGAAATGTTTCAAGCCCGCCTCAATTAAGTTAACGAAAAAAGGCCCAGACTTTCCTTCGGCGAAAGATTTAAATATTTTTCCTAAAAAATATTTCCAAATTAAAACCTTACCAAAAATTTAGGGAATTAAAATTTAAAAAACCCCTTTTTAACCAAAAGGTTTTCAGATTAGAAATTATTTAAAAAAACCTTTGAGACTTTTCCCCCCAACAATATTAGTTTTATTTTGGGGATGCAACCCGCCGTGACCATTCCCCCCTTTTTTAGCCAAAACAATTGAAATTTAATTTAAAAGGGTTTTTACCGGAAAGGAAGCTTTACCGGTAAATTTTAGAAAAAATTTTCTGACTAGACCTTTAAAAGTTTTATAAAAATAATTTCCCGGGGTCAAAAAAGAAAACAAAAGAACTCTATTTTTAACAAAAGGGCCCCTTGGGGACGACACCAGTGATTTTGGAGGCTACCTTTCTCTATCGGAAACCCCAATTCCCAAAACCCCTCCTCTAACCCAACACCCCTTTTTTTTTTTTTTTTTTCCTTTTTTAAGCAAGGTCTCCCGTTCTTTACCAAAAATGCTGTTGCTCCCAAAACGAAATGAATGTTTTAAATTGGGATTCCGGGTTTAAAGGTAAAGGGTTTTTTAAAAAGGTTTTAAAATGCAAACCAAAATTTTCCCGCTATGTTTCATTTTTAAATTTATCCCCTTCCTTTTGACCTTTTGGGAAAATCCCCGAGAATAAAAATCCCGCACATCAGAAATAATTTTTTTTTGTCCACGATCAGCTGTTGCGCATTGCCAACTGTTGCACTATAAAATGTTTGGTTGGCGGAGGCATATCATTTTGCGTGGCGGTGCATTGGCCCCGCAGTTTGAAATACAAATTCACGTAGAAGTTTGACCCAATATTAATTATACATTTTTAAAAGAAATCGTTAATGTTTTTATTTAAAGGCATTAATTATTCAAAACAATTATACAATTTAAAAGGCGGGAAACAAATATTTTTAAATATCTTTTTAAATTTTCTTAAGATAAGATAAGATAAGATAAGACTTTATTCTTCTTCTTCAGTATACAGTATACATAACACAAGTAAATATAGGCCCGGGTTTTTTAGGTGCAAGAAGAAGACCCACCTAGAGCCGAAGCCCTGTGTGTGGGTGTATTCTATTGTAAGTTCTTTGAAACATTTAAGATGGGGGCTTATAGTCATTATAGCTATTTAACAATACAGGACTAATCGATAACGTTACAAGTTAGATATTTTGTAATCTAGATGTTAGCTCTAGATATAAAGTTTTAAAGTTACATACAAGTCAGGTCAGAAGTGACAAACAAATGTCCCCAGTGACAACGAGACGCCCCGGGGATGCTGGCCGCGGCCTTCCGGCGCGCGGCCGTCTCCCCTCTGTGGGCCGGGCTCGCGCCGCGACCTTTACTTTCATTTCGCCTTTAGGTTTAGTGCGGTCCCAATGACTCGCGTACATGTTAGACTCCTTGGTCCGTGTTTTAAGAGGGGTCGGAAGAGTATCCGGTTAGATCGTCGCCGGATGGGGTTAGCGCGCCCCCTTTCGGGGGCGCGCGCTAACCCCGTCCGCGACGATCTAACCGGATACTCTTAGGCGCGCGCTAACCCCGTCCGGCACGATCTAACCGGGATACTCTTCCGACCCGTCTTGAAACACGGCCCAAAGGAGTCTACATGTACGCGAGTCATTTGTTTGTGATTAGAAAATGCAGTTACAGTACGTTCATTCCATTTCTCCACTTTTTTCTGTACCTCTTCCCATTACTTCCCCCATATGAGTATATCGTCAGCAATATTGGTTCTGGACACCCAGCCCCCTCTTCCCCTTTCCTCATATCTCGTCGGTACTATATTAAAGGCTGGGTGCAGTACACTCCCTTGTCTGAACCTGTCTTGACTTCAAACCTCCGTTTCCCATCCTTATTTCCACCACTCCATTCTTCACATACATACTCTGTACTCTTTCCAACCATCTTATTCAATCTTCTTTTTTCGGGGCTTCCCAAAACTCTCTCTCTGGGCTTCTGTCATGGGCCTTTGTAAATCCAAAAAACTTCATAACCTTTCCCTTTTAATATTTACTTTTAAAATTAGTTAGAAAAAAATTGGGATAAATAAAATTTTTAATTAAAAACCCAAAATTCTTTTTGGGCCAGCTTTTCGGGATGTTTTTTGGGAACTGTACGTTTTGATTAAAGTCGCAAATGTGGGGGGGTAATAGCTTGGCCCTTTTTTTTAGATCTCATTTCTTTTAGTGTGAAAGGTTTGGCTGTATTTCTCATTTTTGTTATGTTTTTTCAAGGATACAAAAGGAAACCCCCCCAAGCGTTTTTAAAAACGAGTGAAGACCCTTTGTTTGAGTCCCCGGGGAACTTTGCATGAAGTTAGATATTTTAGAAGGGTATAAAATGGGTTTTTAAGTTTAGTTGGTATAAGGGCACGTCAACTGTAAGGCCCTAATTTCCACTCTGGCCCATGATAGGCAGGGAACCTACGGGATAGGGGGAAAAAGTAAAGTTTGCGGTACTCACACATGGCTCACTCCTCGTCTAACAACACTTTGGCTTTTCCCTATTTATAAAATTAAGTGCTGTGAAAAAATCTCACAAACGGAAAAGCCCCGCAAAAAAATCTAAAAATATGGCGGGGGTCCAAATTTTAAAAAAGCAACTGGAGTGTTATCGAACCTGTTCTGGAACACCTCCCCCGATTTTTTTTTGGGAAAACCGAAATGGCTGGGAAAGTGGCGGCAAAAATTTTTGGGCCCGGGCAATCGCAATCCCAAAAATAAAATAAATTCCAAAAAAACCCCCATCACAAACGTTTTTAATCAAAAACATACACGCCGCGACTCTTTTTTCCGTAAAAAGGGGGAAATTTTCCTTTAGATAGCGGGGAAACAAAAGTCAAAAATTTTTGGGAAATTGGTCAAAGGGAAAGGGGCGCAAGGCCACACGAAAACTGTGGCTTCAGGTAAAGATCCCAAAAAAAATTTGGAAATATATCCACAGCAGACAGGGAAATTTTTGGGACCCGATCACTACATTCCAATGGGGGCAAAACCCCCAAAACCCCCCGGGGTGGATATACAAACGCTTTTTAACCTTAATTCCGTGAAAATTACTCTCCAAAAGAAAAATTTTACTTCGCCAAAATTCTTTCCAACTTTTCCTCAAAATCGCACAACATCTATTAGATTCCAAGAAGGGGCAAATTTTTTAAAGCCCCTCCCCCCCTAAGGGCCCAATAAGGGTTTAAAATTGGGTGAGGGTGGAAATTCGTCATTTTTTCAAAAATGGCGCCGGTTCCTTAAAAAAACGGGGGGCCTTTTTAAAACCGAAAAGGTTTCCCCAAAGTGGGCCCAAAAAAGGGAAAATTTTTTTAAAAACCCTTTTTTTTTTAAGGGTTTAATTTTTTTTAAGCAAAAACCTTTTAAGAAGGAATTTTTTTTAGGCCCCCAAAAAAATTTTTTTTGGGTTTTCCCTTTTTTCCGTTCACGGGCGTCTTTGAACTTTGACTCCCTGTCCCCCCAAAATTTTGGCCCCCAAAGGTTTTCAAACTTGTTAAAGGTATCATAAATTAAATTTTCTTTAAGGGGAAAAAAATTATTTTTTGGAAAACCCGTATAAAACCTTTCAAGAGGCTTCCTGGGGCCCTTTCCCTTTTTGGACCCCCTTTTTGGCCCCCCCAAAAAAGGAAATACCCCATTAAAGTTAAAAAGGTTTGGAAACTTTTAAAAATTTTTAAAAGGGGAAAGGAAGTTAGAAAAAATTTGAAATTATCCCGGTCCCCTGGTGGATGGCCCGGGGCCCCCCCAAAAAGACAACCCCCTTTGGGAAACCCCCAAAAAAAGGTTCCCAAAATTTCCTGCCCCCTAAGTATAAATGTTCAAACCCTTATAAAATACTAGTTTGAATCATGAACCCTTATAGGGCAGATTGACCTTTTTGGGGCCCACTTTGGGGCATCTGACGGTCAACGGCCCATTTCAGCCCGTCTGACGAGTAATATTCATTTTGGGCTAACTCTTCTATAATTTTGCTTATGTTCAATCATATAACTTAATAGGGCAGATTTGACCTTTTTGGGCCCATTTGGGCGTCTGACGGTAAACGCCCCAACGTTGACTTGTAAGACGCGCATTTCTGAAAATGATTTGAATTTCCGCTTCTATTCCAATGGTCAACCATATGTACCTTATGAGGGGAGACTTTATGTTGCGAGCTCTCGGTCTATTACCGACTTCCATTTCCATGAATGGGAAGTTCGAATCTTTTACGTAAGATCCGACCTAACGCCGCTCCGGGACCAGACCAAATACCAAGGCGATCCTACATCATGTGCCGAGCGCTAGCTCCATCTCTGTGCAGTATTTTCAACCTATCGGCGTCAACAGCAAGTGTACCGGAAGTATGGAAGAAGGCAACGGTGGTTCCTTTTTTTCAAGAAAGGCTTCTGGACAAGCTTCTTGGCTACAAAGTAGAAGGATCATTACTAAAATGGATAACTATCTTTCTTTCGAATCGAACTCAAGCTGTTGTTTTTAATGTTCAATCTTTTCCCTTTAGTGACATAACCTCTGGTGTGCCTCAGGGATCTGTACTTGGGCCATTGTTGTTCATTATATTTATGCTTGGTCTGCCAAATTGTGTTTCTTCCAGCTTGACACAATATGCAGATGATTGTACTTTGTATCGTCCATAGTCAATGTAAATGATGTAATGGCGCTTCAGATGGATTTAGATAACATTGTTAAATGGTATCAGGTGAATGAAATGTCTTTGAATGGAAAGAAGAGTCATCTTTTGAGAATAACTCGTACTAAACGTTCTATTGATGGACATTACACCATGCGGCCAGTCTCTTAAGGCATGTCAAAATTTAAAGCTTCTAGGCTTGAATATAACACCCAGACTTAAAATGGAACTATCATGTGAAAGTTACCAGAGATAAGAATTCTAAGCTCCTAGGTTTCATTTCAAGAAATTTAAATGGTGTCAAGTTTGAAGTACGTAGAAAAGTGTACATTGCAATAGTCAGGTCTTTCCCTGTTGTATGGTATTCCCGCATGGCACCCTACCTACAGACACAACATCTCATCCTTTGAGGCAATTCAAAACCGTGCCACAAAAATGATTCTGGCTAAACTAATCACTCTGGCCTCGATTCTGCAAGTAGAAGATCCGCTTGCAAGCTACCATCTATTGAAGATCACCTAGAAGAATTGGATGTACTGTTTCTGAGAAAGTGCTTAGTGGGCGATGTTGATCTCGACACTAAGCATATTCTCCAAAGTAGAAACAGGTCAAGACTTCGAGGTGAGATGGTGGCAATGATGCTCCTCTTGCAAGAACTGAAGCTTACAGGCTGTCATTTTATCCTCGTGCGACAAGACTGTGGAGGGAACTTCCTCTGGATCTGAAGGCTCTCAACATGAAGGCACTGGATTTCAAGAAATTTCTTCGGGAATCAAAAAATTAAAGTAACTAGGAAAACGCTAAAGTCCCGCCGCGTTGATGGATGAGCGTTTTTGTAAGTTTTTAGTTTGCGTGGAACCACTTTTCCTTTGCAAGTGCTATGTGAATGCATTGTAGGTGATTGTTGTCGAGTTTCTAATGTTACTTGTTTAATTGTTATTATAACCTAAAAAAACTCATATTAAAACCTTTATTTCTATAGATTCTGGCTTACTTTTTCAACTTTTCTTTCAAAATGTACTATATCACCATAACCTTAATGTCCATGTGAAATATGAACGTTTGAGCCCCACCCGTTTGGTCAGAATCGGCCCAAATGTCACGAAAATATCGCACTAAAAATCGAAAAAAATCGTAAAAGTACGTTTCTTTTATGGGTTCTGGTCTGGACTTTTTTCAATTTTTTTTCCCACAAGGTACTACATCACCATAACCTTAATGTCTATGTGAAATATGAACGTTGTAGCCCACCCGTTGGTCAGAATTGGCCCAATGTCACAAAAATATCGCACTAAAAATTGAAAAAAATCGTAAAAGTGCGATATTCATGAGAAATATTTCTTCGATTGTACCCAAAAACGTGGCACGTCTAAGTTCAAAGATTTCGAAGATCCCCTTTAATTTTCATCAAGATCGCATATGCCGTTTGCCTGGAATCGTGTGAACAAACAGACGAAAAAAAAAAAAAACAACCGAGCTAAATATTTGGGGGTCAGTGAAATTGAAGTCTTCGCTTCGCTCATCCAATAAAGTTTCACACTTTAAATTAATTTTTCACTTTCAAATAATATTATTATTTTCTTAAAGAGATTTGTACATTTAATTATTCTTTTCAATTCAAATGAAGTATGTTTTTATAATGGTGAACTTTATATTTTGATGTACGTAATGTTATAAGTTAGGCTTATAATGTTAGTTGTTTGAATGTTTGTATTGTGGGTCTATCGTGGCCTACTATTGTGTTTATTCGTTGAGTTTTTATATAGTTTTTGATTATCTATTTTTGTTTAAACTTGCTACATAAATGTTAATTTTAATTACCTACTTTAATATCAATTTTATTATATTTTCTACTTTGAGATAGCACACACAATTCTGTGTTCAATGGGCTAATGCTCGTTCTAATATTCCCAATGATTATGTACATAATGTGATGATCATTGAATAATAATAAATAAATAAATAAATTAATAATAAAAAGGTGATAGAGTAAATAGACAACTACCGACCAATATCTTTGACTTCGTTAGTGTGTAAAGTGATGGAGAAACTGGTTACTAAGCGTTTATTCAATCATTTTAAAACAAATAATCTGATTAATTCTAATCAACATGGCTTCATCCCTAAGAGATCTTGCGTTACACTCCTGACTGAAGTGATTGACCAGTGGCTGAATTCGCTCGAGACGTCTTCTGTGAAACAGGTAGATTGCATAGCTTTAGATTGGGCTAAAGCATTTGACCAAATTCCCCATAAAAGATTGTTAGCAAATTAAAGGGGTACAAAGTAGAAGCAAGTGCCTTAGGCTGGATCCAATCGTTTCTATCTCACAGGAGACAATCGGTTATCTTTAATGGTTCCCAATCAGCAACTGTGGAAGTCACTTCAGGGGTGCCTCAAGGTTCTGTTATTGGCCCTCTTCTGTTTGCAATATTCTTTTTGGACCTACCTCAACATGTGACTTCCCAAGTAGCCCAGTATGCAGATGATACTACCTTGTTTAGACCGATTTCAGGGATAGATGATGTAAATTCACTACAGGCTGACTTATATGCACTTGAAAAATGGTGTGCTTTGAATAGTATGCACCTGAACGCCAGCAAATCACAATATATTAGATTTTCTAGATCCAAATCTCCGATTCTGTCTAACTATGTCATTTCAGGAAACTTTCTAACTCAAGAAAAAAGCATAAAACTGTTAGGTATAACCATCTCATCAGACCTTAAGTGGGATCAACACACAGATAGTGTAAGAGATAGGGCCTCTAAGCTACTAGGCTTTGTCAACCGTAACCTTAAGAAAAGTAGAGCCAACACAATAAGGACAGCATATCTCTCTTTAATTAGACCTATCATTAATTACTGCTTACCTGCTTGGCACTCTACATCTCAAATAAATATGCACAAACTAGAAGTAATTCAGAATCGCGGAACTAAGATAATTTTAATGAAGAGCAATTACTCAGATAGTGCGACTGAGCGTCTAACTCGATGTAACCTCCCCTGAATTAAAAATTATTGTAAACAAGATGACCTCATTTTACTGAAGAATATGTTAACTGGTGAAACAGACCTCAACCCATACAACAGAATTTCAATTCACCCTAGACAACTCAATCGCCAGAACACAAGTGTCATTCTCAATCCTCCCCGTGCTAGAACTTCAATGTATCAAAATGGTTTCTACTACCGTGCAGTCACACTATGGAACACAATACCCCTGGAAGTGAAAAATGATATTAATTTTAAGAATAGGATAAAAACTTTATTTCAGTGATTCAAATGTTACATCAGACTGGTTTTAATCCGCATTAGTTGACCTACGGTTTTCATTTCTCACAGCTGTTTTTCGAGGTTGTATCTACCAATCTAGCCAAAATAATGCCATGTTTGTCATTTTATCATTAGGCCCTAAGTGTAGTGAATGTCTCCTATTTTATTGAAACGTAGTTCTGACTTTTGATTCTATTGTATTTCTCTATTGCAATGTAACGTAGTATTGTTTTATGATTAGTAATATCTTAATAGTTTTTAGTTTTAAGTATCAAGCGCTCACAGAAGTGAAACAGGCATGTCATGCTATTAGTATAGGCAAATTAAGGTTGGAGACGGAAATAATTATTAGAAAGCTGATTTCTTTTGTAATACGTTCATTGGGGCCCCCTGTATATCTCCAGAAAAATCACCAAAAATCCTACTTGGGGAACACCCTTCAATTTTGAAAAAATCGCCGCCATCTTGCAGTTTTCAAAAAAATGCCATAACTTAGGAGTAGATAGTCCTTTAGAGGCTGCATGGAGGTGACATAACATGCGTTGAACGGAGTAAAGATGAAGATTCCAGTCGCCTGTCCTTTCTGCTCTCACGAAGTATTGCATTACACACACTTGATCGAAGTACTGCAACCCCAATTCGGCTACTTTCTTCAAGTGCTTTCATCGCGCTGCATATGATGATCATATGATGATCTGGCGACGAGCCACCGCCAGACCAGAGGACCGTGAGGCTAGGAAACGGGACAGCTCGAGGTACCACTGGAGTGACTACCTTGATAAGATATGCTCGATAATTCTCTCACGCCACGCTGATGCACGTCTCATCATACTCTTAGACGACAAATCAGACCTTCCCTTTAGCATCAAGGATGATGAGCACGATCAACGGGCAGAAAAACATCTACAAATCCCAAAATGTTTTCCCTAAGCCTGAAGACCCGTTTCCAGAAGCTGCTGAATTCAATAAGCTGTTGGTCAATTCAGGAAATAAGGTCAGACTGAAGAGACTTGTAAAGGAACAGATGAAAGCAAAAATTGGTCAGCTGCGTAGTGGTGTCATATATTGTGAGGACAATACGCCAACTAACCTGAGCACTGGCGTGACGAGCGATGAGTACGTCTTCAAACATCCAGAAGCAGACACAATGCTGCTTTCAACGTATGCCAAGCTGAGAGCTGGGAATTATACTGGAGCAGTTGTTCTAGACAGCGAGGACACAGATGTATAATATGTACAAGCAGCTTATGTCTCACAACAATTCAGAGGAGACCTGCTGATAAAACGCAAGCATTCAATAATCAACTGCAATGCCCTACTGTCAGCAGAGGTCGCCGATGTCATCATACCTCTACATGTCATCATAGGCAGTGACCACACATCAGGTTTCTACGGGCATGGCAAAAAAACAAGTATTGCAGAAATTAATTAATGACTCAGAGGCCAGAGAGCTTCTTGTAAGAGTAGGTGAAAGTGTGGAGCTAGAGGACAAAGTCAGAGCAAATATGAAGGCATTTGTCCTCTCAAAGGTCTATGCTGAAAGTGCAGATGCTACCTGCGCGCAAGCCAGAGCTTCCAAGTGGCACAAAATGAAGAACAAGAGTACGATTCGACTCCCACCTGACGACGACTCGTTGGATCTCCATGTGCAAAGGACGAATTACATTGCGTATTGCCAGCTCCATTACGAGCTGCTAGAGCATCCGTTCCCCATTGGTCACGGCTGGGAAATTCTAAATTGGAAGTGCCGACCAGTGTGCCACACCCCCCTTGCCCAAGCAGCTCAAAACTCGTGGTTGTCCAGATGATAGTGGTGAAGATAGTGGCAGCGATGATGACCTTAACGATAAAACCTTCTTGGAGAACAAATCCGTTGAGAAATTGTCATTGTCTCTCAATTCATGTACCATAACCACTCTTATCACAGCTCCTTAGAAAATCGCTAAATTATTGTCTATAAAATGAACATATATTTTCGTGTTATTGTTGAAGTTTTGACAATTATAAGATTTATGAGCACTTTCTGGTAGCTTTACTGTCAGTTATTCAAAATTTTATAAACAGGGCTTTCATTTGAGTCTTATATGAAAGTTCTACTACGATTTCGAGAAACTGGGTAGTCCAAGCTGCAAATCGACGGCCATCTTGGATTCGAATTAAAAAAAAACAGTTCTTATCGCCAAACCGACTTCAGAAATGAATTCCTCGACCCCCAAAACCATAAAAACCACATACTACGCGATACTTTAGGCTAAACCCTTGCAAAGATAGTGTCAGACGTGGCAAATGGCAGCCATATTGGATTTTGGGCTCTGGCGGAGTATGCCCACACTTTCGCGAGAGGCATGGGGGCTAAATGTTTTATAAAACCTTTTTAGAGGACAAATCCGTTGAGAAATTGTCATTGACTCTCAACGGTCACAAAAGTGTCGGAAATGACCCTCCTTTTTTTGATAACTGCAAGATGGCGGCGTTTTTTTTATAATTTAAGGGTGTTCCCCACGTAGGATTTTTGGTAATTTTTCTGGAGATATACAGGGGGCCCCAATGAACGTATTACAAAAGGAATCAGCTTTCTTATCACATTTTGGCATTTTTTTGAAAACTGCAAGATGGCGGCGATTTTTTAAAATTTAAGGGTGTTCCCACGTAGGTTTTGGGGATTTTTCTGGAGATAAACAGGGGGCCCCGATGAACGTATTACAAAAAGAATCAGCTTTCTAATAATTATTTCCGTCTCGAACCAAATTTCAGTCGAATTTGCCTATACTATATTGGGCTCTGCCCTATCTGTTTCTCTTCTACAACCATGCTGGTATTCTCGTTCCTATTCTGTTAAATGTACATTGTTCATACATTTGTAACCTTGTATACATGAGAATATCATGTGGATTGTAAAAAATAAATAATAAATAATGATAATAATAAAGGTGTTACAAGCCAAAGAAATTTAAAAAATCGAAAAAAATCGTAAAATGTCATGAGAAATAATTTTTCGAAAACGCTCAAATTTCCCACGAATATATTAATTCATAAATTAAAGGTTCTGTGAAAAAATAATTTATTTATTTATTTATTTATTTATTTATTTATTTATTTATTTATTAGGGTTTCTTTAAAGTAGTTAGTACATACATTTTAATAACGTTACATGTTATGATACACTCCTACTTGATGCCCTTACATTAAATTAAGATATTCTATTTAAATTGAATATAACAACAATTATTTCTTACTTAGTATTAAATATTTCATAGAGAACATACAATTTTAACAATTTATCCAATAAACGCTAATACTAATCTATATCTAATATAAATCTATTGCCAAGTTAGTCATATGATTTTATATACATTTTTTCTTTGTACACATATGTCTGATCATACGGTTACAATACTAATCCAATAGAAGTGTGCTATCTTATTTGCATCGGGTTTCCTAAAAGAACGTTTTAAATTCACAAATAATATTTTTTAGCATGTATTAAGGAATTCCACCTCTGTGATGATATATACCCGAAAGACCTTTTCCCCCTAGTTTCCTTATTCACTTTCGGCACTACTATATTGTTGTTCGCTACAGAGCGAAGACCTCTATTATATCGGGCTTTCTGAAACAAGGCTGGATATCTGCAGGTTGGTTTCTCGTGAAATGCTTTGTAAATTCTAGTTAGGACTAGGTATATAAGCCTGGATTCGAAAGACGGTATGTTGTTGTCCGCCCGCGTTTTTATTAATTTATTTTTGTTACGACGCAATGCCCTATTTTGGGTTAGTTCTAATTTCCGTAAGTTATACTTCGTCGTTACTCCTGTTATAGTAGGGCAATATTCAAGAATTGGTCTCACAAAACTGGTGTAAAACGTCACACTTTCTTTTTCTGTAAGGAAATATCTCAGTCTTTTAAATATATGTAGTCTTTTATAGCATTTTGATATTGTACTTGAGATATGTTTATTAAAATTGAGGTTCCTATCTAATAATACGCCCAAATATTTCATTGTGTTACAAGTTTTAATAACCTCATTGTCTAATGTCACTTCGGTTGGAGCATGTTCATTACCTAAAAACATAACCTGAGTTTTACTTTCGTTGATCTTTAGCCTATTAGAGTCGTACCAATTGCTTGCTTGCGTATATTTAGTACTGATTTCTTCCATAACCCTATCGTAGCTATCTCCTGTGCAGATAAGAAGAAAATCGTCTACAAACATCAATGCATAAAATTAACATTCGATATCATAGAGTAGCTTATGCACAACTTTGTAAAGATGCTAACCTAATGACGTTAGAAAACCGAAGGAACTACTCTGACATGGTTTACCTTTACAAAATTGTAAATAATTTAACAAACACTAGTTCAATTCTAGGCAAATTAAATTTTCATATACCTCCCAAACATACACGCCATCATAAAACTTTTCAACCAGCTCTAAGTCATCTCGACCTCCATAAAAATTCATGCATCATCAACAGATTGCAGCATTCATTTAATATGTTAAAACCTCTTGAAAGAACAGATATTGATCTCTACTCACAAAATATTTTTAAATTTAAATCTGTGATCACTCAAGCTTTACGATTATAATTTACTCACTAGCTTATTTCCATTAGTCTCTTCTTTAATATGCATTTTTCATTTCTTTTCTTTCAAGAATATCTGTTATTAGTTTTGTTTATAATTTTGATAGTTTCACATTTAAATTGATAATTTTTCAAATATTTTATCAAGTTACATGTATTATTTTATGTATATTGTATATTTTAATGTCAATAAGTTTATGTTTTCTATCCATTAGTTAGGCTATGCTATGATTTGCACTTGTGGAGTATTTGTACTCTGTTGTAATATGCATGATAATAATAAATAAATAACATACATTATGGATTTACAATTGACATGTAGTGGTAGATCATTATCAAACAAGTTAAAGAACACTGGGCCCGTAACAGTTCCTTGGGGTACCCCGCCCTGAGGATTGAGTTTAGATGATAGTTCCCCATTAACTCTCGTCTGTACAGTTCGCCCTGTTAGAAAACTAGACACCCAGTCAAGAGAGTTCTTCGAAAATTTAAATAAAGTTTTTAATTTCCTAAAAAGAATTTCGTGTGAGATGCAATCAAACGCTTTACTTATATCTACTGAAACTAGTGCAATCTTCGGAGGTACTTTTTTTGTCCAGCTGCATCAACCACTCATTCGTTAAGTGAGTTATAAGTTTTTCTGTTGAGCTACCGGCAATAAATCCATATTGATTATTTGACATAAGATTATTCTTTCTTAGATAGTCTTGTAGTTGCCTGTTTATAAGACGTTCTAGCGATCTTGCCAGTATACTCGTAACACACACCGGTCTGTAATTAGTGCTCATTTGTCGATCTCCTGTCTTATATAATGGTGTGATTATTCCTTCTTTCCATACGCTTGGAACTATTCCTGTTTGTATGCTCTTATTCAAAATGTAAGTGACTAAAGGTGCGATGATGGGTGAGAGTAGTTTTATAATTAATCCCGGGATTCCATCAGGGCCGGTTGCTGTTTTAACTGACACTTTCCTTAGCGCGTCGTGCACTTCGTCCACACTCCATTCTTTAATATTAAATTCAACATCATTATTCAAACTTTGGGTTTGATCTAAGCCGATTGCATCATGCACCGCGTTCGCGTTAGAATCGGGGATCAGGTTTACGATAAAACTACTATTCATTATTTGCGCTATTTCATTATTGTTGGTGGAATTAGTGTATTATTGTCTATTTCTGTTGACTGCCTTGATTGTACTAATTCCCTCGAGAGCTACAGCTACAATCGGATAAAACATGTAGGTTTTCTAAGTCGAAGAAATTTTGTAAAAATCGAAAGAAAATCGTAAAACTGCGATTTTCATAAGAAATTTTAAACTCAAAACCATAAAAAATTACTTGACCATTGAATTTGGTTCATTATGAGAACTTTAAAAAGTCAATGGCCAAGTCATTTTTTTATGAATTTGAGTTTAAAATTTTTGCTTTTTTACTACAAAAATGGTTGGCTTGGCGCTCGTCAACGGGCGAAATGATCTTACTTCTTTTCAATGCGAAACTAGGGATAATGAAAAGATTGGCTTAAATTCTATCTCACAACATACACAGCCAAAAACTTTTGAAGTAGAGCTTTGGCGGCCGTTTTTTTTTTTTTTTTTTTACAAATTTTTGTATTTGAGGGAATATCACATCTTTTTGCTGTTTTTTTTTTCATATCAAGGCGTGAAATTCTTGTAAACGAAAATTCAAAGAAAGAGGGAAATTTTAAATGTAAATTTCCATCTAAATTGCTCGGATGTACGGCTTAGACGGAGTTTGATTCACTTTCTAAATTTTGTAACAAATAAATTGGCTGCATAGCTCAATTGGTAAGAGCATAGCCCGGACAGCAGCTAAGGTCATGCCAAATTTCATGCTGATAACACATAAGGTGCCTTCATGGTGAATGCTGTAAATCAAGGTAAAAATAATATAAACTACTAAGAAAGGGGGTTGAAAAAACAAGGTTTAGGAAATGAGAATATGCCGATTGGGTTAAAACACATTAAAACATAATTTTAATAATTAATTTTTATTAAAATTCAATTTTGGGTTAGGGCCATGAATTATTCCAATTTAAGGGGATAATTTAAAGGGTGTTGGGGGTGGAATATCGCTTGTCCCTCGGCGGATTATTTTTCATATTATTATGTACTATCATGCTAAATTTCATGCTGATAACTCATGAGGTGTGGTTCGTTGGTCTTGTGTGTGTCTCGTTGGTCCTGTTGTGTGGCTCGTTGGTCTTGTTTGTGTGACTCGTTGGTTTTGTTGTTAGTGTATCTGCTACCAATACAGAAGGTCCAGGGTTCGATTCCCGCCATAGTCAGAAGTTTTTTAACTTCTAATTTGGACTTAAGTCCGTCAGTTCTTGTCTTAGGAGTTTGTAAACGGTGACTTTGGAGCCGTCCTAGCAACGAAGCACAAAATAAATTCAGAGTTGTGCTGAATCGGCCTTGTTGATTCTGGCGTTGATTCGCGGGTGTTCGCACTGTCCATACCACTGATTACTATATTTCCTATTAAAAAAAAACGATCTTTGGTTGGTTATCGCTCACTCGCCGATTGCGTCGGGGCCTACAGGGTTGGCTTAGTCGCTTTGATTTAAAGTCCCCCACTGAAAATTAGTAATATAACTGAGTGGGTAGACTCTAAATACAATTTATTTATTGTGAATGCTGGAAATCAAGGTATAATATAAACTATTAGGGATGGGGGTTGAAAAAATGTGGTTTAGGAAATGAGAATATGCAGATTGGGTTAAAACACATTCAAACATAATTTTAATAACTAATTTGAATAAAAATTCAATTTTTGGTTAGAGCTATGAATTATTCCAATTTTAGGGGATGATTTAGGGTGGAAAATCGCTTGCCTCTCGTCGGATTATTAATTCTTATAAATTTTTATCTACCCTCATGCCAAATTTCGCGCATATATCCCATGTGTTATATATTTATTAATGGTTTTGAATTTAAATGGTTTAATTTGGTTTAAATGGTTTTAGTTTTGGTTTTGAAAGCAAAAGTGCATGAATCTGAGGTACATTTAAGTGTGGTCCAAGTTTCATAGTTCTAAGATGTACCGTTTTCTCTGTAGGCTCTTATTCCTCTCCGTCAGAATCCACATCCAGCCAGCTAGCCACCCACCCAGCCAGCCGGAATTTTTCGACTATGTTGAGGCTTTTTTTTAACACAGAACGGGTTGTCGGATCGGGCTGAATTTTTTTTTGTAGGTCAAGGTCCACATATCAGGTCATATACCGAGTTTCAAGATTGTAAATATTTCGGGGCGGCGTGTGCAGATAGCTGAAAACGCCCCAACTCGGGTAGGAGTAAACAGGGTTGAGTTAGTCATCGATTTCCAGCAGTCGCGTGCGCTTGGCTGCGGGCGAACGACTGTCGCCCTAGATATTACGTGCGCGTATCAAGTCGATATTGACGAAACAACGAAATTTCGTAATTACACTTGTACTTCTTCTAAATAACACATGCATACATGCGTTTTTTATTTCAACCTTAGTTGAAGCGACCCAGCAAACACGAATTGATGGGCCCTAAGTGGCCCGCAAGCGGCTGGCCAGAACTGAACTGGCCAGCCGCTTGCGGGCCGGCATCTTTGGCCAGTTACGGCTCGCTCTGATTTTGTCCCACCGGCCATCAGCCGGCCGTCACTTGTGGCTCACTTCCGGCCCTTAACCGGCAAATGGCCAAAGATGCCAGTTCGCAAGCGGCTGGCCAGAACTGAACTGGCCAGCCGCTTGCGGGCCACTTATGGCCATCAATTCGTGTTTGCTTGGAAATCATTGGGACCAGCGCGATCTGGTATCTAAATATGTAAACAAAAAATTAAAATAATATAATTGTTATAATAACGGTCTCACAAAGGTATTTCGTCTTAATTTTCTGACACCAGTCGAATATCTGTAGGGTGATACACAACATGTATTATTGCAAGTAATCATAAAGTTTCAAGTTAGGTGACTCGAACTCGGTCCAGCAGGGCGACTCTCCATCCGTAAGCCTAGTCTCTAACCGTTGCACCACGGAAGAAGCTTGCTGTGTTGAGGGAATAATCACCTATACATACAATAGCAAATCGACTTTCACTGGATGGGTGATAGTTAAAATATGTTTAGCCGGAAGACGGTTTTCTAGTGATGAGCCAACACATTAACACTGCTGGCCAACCGGCAGCCGGCTAAGTGATGGCCAGCCATATTCTCGCCTGTGGTGGCAAAACAGTGACACGGCAGCGGCCAACCATCACTGGGCAGGTTACTAGTATGTTGTGGCCAGCCGTGCGTAGGTTTACAAGTGATGGTCCATTACTTATCCGCTGCTGGCCAACCGGCAGCCGGCAAAGTGATGGCCAGCCATCTTCACGCCTGTGGCGGCAAAACAACAGCAACACGCAGCGGCCAACCAACATTGAGCAGGTTACTAGTATGTTGTGGCCAGCTGTGCGTAAGGTTACGAGTGATGGTCTAACATTTATCCGCTGCTGGCCAACCGGCAGTCGGTAAAGTGATGGCCAGCCATCTACACGCACATGGCGGCAAAACGACATAAACACGACAGCGGCCAACCAACACCGGGCTGTTTTTTTTTTGTTCTGGCCAGCCTTCAGACGGTATGCCAGTGACAGCCTGACACCTTCTCACTGCTGGCCAGCCAGTGGCCACAGTGGCCAGAAGTGCCAGCACGCAGCCATCACTCTACCGTAACTTATGTGTTTGCTGGGGAGTATGTCATACCTTACTACATGTCATATTATCTCCCCTGCCCGCGCACCATTAAATGTGTAGCGAGCGATAACACGACAGCTCGCAAGACATTTTGATATCCAGTGTTGGGTAAGATACTTTATTAAAGTATCTAGGTGTAGGTAAAGATACTTTGGCTCAAATGGATCTTGATACGGGTAAAGATACATTTGTTTAGAATGTGTCTAGGTAACCCTTACTAAAATTTTTGTAAACCGATCGATAACCAACTAATAACCAAATAGCAACCCAGAAGACATAACCTTTCAATAACCATTTGTAAACAAACTGATAACATTTGTTTCAAAAAGTTATCAAATGGTTATCATAGATAACCATTTGTAAACCTCTTCTTTTGTTGATTTGGAAGACATGTGATAACCAACTAATAACCAAACGATAACCATTTATAAACGAATTGTAAACCAAATAACAACCAATACATAACCATGGTTATCAGAGGTAAGGAACACCAGCGCGATCTAGAAGTCGCTCAAATAACCAAAAACAAATCAGATTACGGAATCAAATATTCTAAAAATAAATACTTTCAATGACGTTAGGACTTCAATTCATATATGTACATACCAAGGAACAAATACGCACTGGATGGAAGAAGAATTAGACAATTAAATTTTATTGGTGACTGTCGGACTCGATCCCGGGATCCCTTCCTCCATAGCTCGACGCTCTCTCCAACTGGCCACGGAACCTGTGCCAGTAACAGCGTGCAGGCTTGCTTATAAGGTTGGGTCGCGCGGGCCGCGCGCTTGTATCGTGTATTGCAGAATGCAACGTCTTTACTACTCAATATTGTAATTTTATTTTTAATTTCGTTCCTAACATAATGATTTAACAATATCTGGAATCTTCGAAATGATAATTCTTCCGATTATCCCTCACATCATGTGTTCATATCTTTGCGCCTGACGGATCATTTTCTACATGTATATCATACAGTCATCGATATAATAAACGGTTTATGTATACAATAACTATGTATAATATACATAGTACACATTTCTGTCTGTTTGTTCGCACGATTCCGGGCAAACGGCATATGCGATCTAGATGAAAATTGAAGGGGACCTTCGAAATCTCTGAACTTAGACGTGCCACGTTTTTGGGTGCAATCGAATAAATATTTCTCATGAATATCGTACTTTTACGATTTTTTTCGATTTTTAGTGCAATATTTTCGTGACATTTGGTCCGATGACCAAACGGGTAGGGCTACAACGTTCATATTTCACATGGACATTATGGTTATGGTGATGTAGTACCTTTTGAAAGAAAAAAGTGAAAAAGTTAGCCAGAATCCATAGAAAGAAAAAGTTGAAAAAGTTAGCCAGAATCATAGAAATAAAGGTTTTAATATAAGTTTTTCAATTTTAAGTGCGATATTTTCATCACATTTGGGCCGATTCTGACCAAACGGGTGAGGCTACAACGTTCAGATTTCACATGTACATTGAGGTTATGGTGATGTAGTACCTTTTGAAAGAAAAAAGTGAAAAAGGTAGCCAGAATCCATAGAAATAAAGGTTTTAATATGAGTTTTTTTAGGTTTATAATAACAATTAACAAGTAACAATAGAAACTTTACAACAATCACCTACATTGCATTCAAAAAGCACTTGCAAAGGGAAAGTGGTCCTACGCAAACAAAAAACTTACTAAAAAGTTCATCCATCAACGCGGCGGGACTAAAGCGTTTTCCTAGTTTTATCATCAAAATACAAATAGACATGTCCATTCTAAGTTCTACCTATAAATTGGTTGAAGAAAGCGAACCTGATGAGGCTCATTCACACTGTTGCGCGTTCTGCAATCAAAATAACACAAAAAGGCTAGATCTTAAACATAAAATTTGATAATAATGACTTTTCTAACAAGGCGTAGTACAGATAATTGGATGAGCGAAGCGAAGACTTCAATTTCACTGACCCCCCAAACAATTTAGCTCGGGTGTTTTTTTTTTGGTTTGTTTCTCTGTCTGTTTGTTCGCACGATTCCGGGCAAACGGCATATGCGATCTTGATGAAAATTGGTGGGGACCTTCGTTTTCTCTGAACTTAGACTTGCCACGTTTTTGGGTACAATTGAAGAAATATTTCTCATGAATATCGTACTTTAACGATTTTTTTCGATTTTGAGTGCGATATTTTCGTGACATTTGGGCCGATTCTGACCAAACGGGTAGGGCTACAACGTTCATATTTCACATGGACAATAAAGTTATGGTGATGTAGTACCTTTTGAAAGAAAAAGTTAGCCAGAATCCATAGAAATAAAGGTTTTAATATGAGGTTTTTATAGGTTTTTAATAACAATTAACAAGTAACAACAGAAACTTGACAACAATCAACTACAATGCATTCAAAAAGCACTTGCAAAGGAAAAGTGGTCCTACGCAAACTAAATAAAAACTTACAAAAAAGTTCATCCATCAACGCGGCGGGACTTAAACATTTTCCTAGAAATCTATAATCAAGTCCATTTGAAGCAGGGTGTTACAGTGGCGTGGTTGTCATATGGCTATTTAAAGGTTTTTAATAACCAAATATAAACCATCATTTGGTTATTACTTGAGATTTACAGTTAATTGTCAATTGGTTATGAGAAGGTTCATAATAACCAAGGTTGTCAATTGGTTATGTATTGGTTATTATACGATTCTCAGAAAAAGTAGTAAACCAACTAATAACCATGGTTGTCAGTTGGTTGTTACTTGAGGTTTACAGTTGGTTGTCAATTGGTTATTAGAAGGTTTATAACAACCACGGTTGTCAATTGGTTTGCAATAAGTTATCAAATGGTTATCAATTGGTTATCAATAGGTTTACATTTAGTTTAAATACATTTTCAGGACTTTCAGCTGGTTACTAGTGGTTATCAAATGGTTATCAATTGGTTATCATGGTTTACAGGAAGTTATCAGTTGGTTATCGATTGGTTTACAAAAATTTTAGTAAGGGAAAGATACAAGATACTTAGTAAAGTACATGATAGATACATGGGAACTTTTTTAAATAAATACTGATAACAAAATAAGTATGAATATGATAAGATGATAAGTGATTTGAGAACATCTTGAAGGGAAAATAAGTAAGTGGAAATATTATTACAACGTTACGTTGCGTGCACTTTGATACTTCCTTGTGATTGTAAATCTAGACGAGTTTAAAATATTTTTCAATTTTTTTAAAAACCTTTTTACAGAAGTCATTTTGTGCTCCATTTGAAAGAATATATTAACATAACCAAAAAAATTTTAAAAAAACCCGCC
>JAMZAV010005357.1:0-43187 GCA_024449915.1 Sweltsa coloradensis | reverse complement strand
TACCCTATTCCATGACAATATTACCTCCTTGCTGTGGCCTGACGAGGGGTGAAGCAGAGTCTTGCGCATGTTGTTCCCCGTGTAGGCCACACACTTGAGCTGCCACTCGCCGATGTCCTCGTTCCAGTGCATGGACTCCTCGATCTTCTCCTGGTATTCCTCCGGGATGAACGACTGGATTATCGTCTCCTGTGACACAGTGCACACAAACATTGATACGGGAATGGAATATGAGTGTAGAACAAGGTGTCAAGTACACTGACTTCGAAAGCTTTATGGATCGATAACCCCTCCAAGGACAAAAATAAGACGCAATTTTGAAAGTATAGCCTAGGTCTACTGTAAACTACAGAGAAAAATAAACATTGACATTTTTGAAAGCAAAACATATCAGTTAAGGTGGTGGTCGCCGAGGGATCACATCACTGTTGCCCACGCACTATGGCCACAGGATCGGCAAAAAGTAAATAAAATAACGGTCTCTAAAACTGCTTTCGAAGAAAAACGCGACTATTTTAAAGCCACGCCTTGCGCAGTATATCCTAAAAATAAAGTATTTATGAAGTGTACGAATAAAATCATGACATTTTGATGCTCCTAAACATTGACATCACATCTGGCGAGGTTGGCATTATAAACAGCTGGAACTTTGGACACACCATTACCAACAAGGCAAAAAAACACTTTCATAATCGTGATTATTTAAAAATTAAAATCATTATTTGATATTTCATTTTATCATTATAGCTTATAAAATGTTGATATATGTGATAACATATCACGATAACATGACCAAATACGGTAGGCCCTACCGAATGTAAGTTGTGTGTAAATTGTCAACATTGGCGTGCGTGCTCTCACTTGATCTTGACGACCGCCAGGTTATCTGGTTCCGCCTATAGCCTATCTCGCTCTACTATGCAAATGTTAAAGGCCTTAACCACATGAACACACGTGACGCAAACGGGTGCGTCATGCATTTTTCAAAGACTCCCGCCATCTTCACGTTCATATTCCCGCTAAAAGCTAAAGGTAGGTTGTCGCTAGATAGCAGCACTAACTAGAATTGTGTTCTCGTTTCTCGGAAGGTCAATACAGTAATTCTTTTTGATAACTGCAAGTTTCAACAAGTGTTCCAAGTGATAGTGAGGAATTGGTGCAGGACAGTAGTGATATGTCAGGAAGTGGGAGTGAAAGTGATGGTGGGGGTGTGACAGATTATGGACAAGACAGGCCTAGGCCTGAACCTAGCAAAAACAAAACACGCAAGAAAGTAGCAAAATAGGGCTCCACATCAAGTTCTGGTTAAAAAAAATATGGGGGGCGGGGGGAATAAATTTTGGAAAATTTTTGGTTTCTTGGTGTACATGAGGGGCCATGGGAGTCGTAAAATTGGGTGTGTGCAAGGGGTCTTAAAGTTAAAAACTGTATATAAAAATGAAGATGCTTTTCGAAGCTATTTATTACATAGATTGTAATTAAAGGCTACTATTTTAAAGTAGAGTAGGGACTAGTTTCTAGATATTGCAAAAAGATATATGTTCACACTCTCTCTTATAATGTTGCTATGTATTAGACAAATAAATAATTACAATATTAATATAAATATCATTCATAATAGGGGAGAGGATGTTCAGGACATCTCCTTTTTTTTTTCTATTGGTAAATACATGTGCCTGGAAAATAGTTTTAAGTATGTTTCAATGTTAGGGATGCCAACAAATATGCATTATTTTGCCTGTTAAAATGGGACTAGTCATCAGTTCATGGAGTACGCGCAGCATACGCAATGATTTGTTTGCATAATAGGGCAGAACCAAGCATCAAACTTATAAAACACGACACCAATGCAATAATTGATAAAATGTAAGGTTTTCTTAAATGTGAAATTAACTTAAAATGTTAAAAATTATGTTTTTAGTTTTTCATCTTGTGTTTTGATATATCAAACAAAATATTTACCCCTTCTCCATCAAAACTAATAGTGGTGGAATGTAACTAAAACATATAGTGGAAAGTATCAAAAAACAATTAGAATTCGATTAAATTCAATAATGTCATTTTTTATTTAGGTCTCTTTTGGGGTGTTTAAAAAAGGTACTATTTGCCGCCTTTTCTGACTTTGGAAGTTCCTGAACATCGGCCCTCCCTTATTCATAATTCATAGCTCTACTGATATACAATGTCCCAACACATATTATCAAACAAATGGGCACGGATTCAACTAATTGAAAAAAAAAAAAAAAAAAAAAAAAAAATAAAAATCATTAACAATAGGTAATTAATGTATATTAATATTAACTTGTAATTGGCATGGTAAATCTGTTCGACCTACTGTTGTTTCAACTCAATACTGAGGCCCTCTTGAATGGGACCAGGAGGGGACTTCCATCTCACGGGGACGGTTGCCTCCATCCTGCATGTCGATTTAGTCCGCGGGTTGCAGGGGACAGGCTACAGCGCATACACCCTTGCAACCAATCATCATAATGATTACTAAGCAAGAAACGCCAATCCATCGATATCGTTATCCGTACAAAACGATTCGGTATTGATAATGACAACAATTGTTAAAGTAGGGATGATAATAGATTAATCGACACGCATTTTTCTTTTTTTTACAAGGATGGATTGAGGGAAGGGGACTGGAAATGCTGATAGATTCTTTCACTTCTAGGTATATTTAGGTAGCTGGTTCAAAAAACACAACGCACACAATTTAAAAAAAAAAATATATTCCCGTTTTTTTGTTAATAATAACTGTATTTACTTGATGTCCAAGCTGGTCTCTCATTAAAGCTTCACCCAAACAAAAAAGTGTACGTATCCTATTCATGTACTCTAAATTACCCATAAGTTTGCCCACACAGCCAAGGTGTATTTTGGAACTGCCAAATTATGATGTCAAAAAAAGTTACACAGCAATAAGGTTAAGTATTACTAGGGCTGGGCAAAAAAAATCAGACATTTTCGATTTTACTGAATCACCCACATATCCTTATGATATTTATTTAATTGGCAAAAAAATTCGAGATGCGATATTTGATTTCATAATGAATATCGAAATTTACACAAAAAAATGCTAAGTTTTGAAAATTTGGTGGAGGTTGGCCGGGTAGGTAGTCTAAATTAAAAACTGACCTGGCTGGTTGCATTGTTGCGGAGGTGCCGGGGTCATAACAAAGCGATTGTGAGATCTCTTAAATAGGTCCGTATGGTGGAACACCTTATCACCTATTTGGCCAAAATTATGAAACAAATAACACTCTAAAAAAAAAAAAAAATTTTGTGATTAAAAAAAAAAAAAAAAAAAAAATTTTTTTTTAAAACAATTACAATTTATCGATTTTTCGATATCATATTGGAAAATTTTTTCGTGTGATTTTTAAATTTTTTCGATTAATTGAATGATTATGTCATAGCCCTAGCCCTAGTTAATACCGTATTTTGTCCCCCCTCCCCAAACCCAAACCATTTTGGAATCAGCATTTCCTCTAGGGCCGGCAAACGGGGGTTGCTTGGGCCGCAGCCCAAGGCCACGCGATGTCTTAAGGCGACGGAGGAACGCCCGGGGGGGCTGTATTACACTACCCGAGTTGGGGGTATTTCAGCTATCTGCCACACGGCCGCCCCGAAAGATTTTTAAAAATCTTGAAATCGGTACCTATATGAGCTGATGGGGTCTATGGAAACCCTTAACAAAAAAAAAAATCACCCCGATCCGATAAACGCGTTCTAGGCCTAGGAAAGTGCCTCAACAATTGTTTGAAAATCATTCGGCGGCTGGGCTAATTCTGCGGAGAGGAATAAGAGCTTACAGAGGAAACGGAGTACATCTTAGAATATGAAAACTTGGAACCACATTTAGATGTAACTCAGACTGCAGTGCCTTTTGGCTTTTCAAAACCAAAATTGGGTACCAGGGACAAGAGAAAAATCCAAAATTTTGGATAATAAATTAGAACGCGTAATTACTAAGGTCGTGGTAATTTGTACCAAACTTGAAATTTATATATTCTCCTTAACCATTTAATAAATATCTTAGGTCCAAATTCACAAGGGTCTAAATATGGGGGGACGGAGTGCCTTTTGCTTTCAAAAACCAAAATCGGGTAACAGGACCGGATGAAAATAAAAATTTTGGGATTAATAAGTCAAAAAACACGTTAATTACTAAGGCGTGGTAATTTGTACAACCTGAATTAAACATGCTATTAAATCGTTATAAAATATCTAGCGTCCAAGACACAAGCGGCAATTTTGGAGGGGACCGGGACCCAAAAAAACGTCAAAAAAACAACTCTGACTTAAAAAATTAAATGGTTCAAAGAAAAGGCTACAATGTAGAAGTTTCAAAAAAACGTGGAATACACTTTGTGTCCGAATGGCTTATACATCAAAGCAGCAAGACAGAGGGACGACGAGAGAGAGAGAACAGAGCGAGGAAGGTGAGCTTGCGCACAAACCCAACAAAGTCAGAAATCCGACACGATGAGCGGAACGAAGTCTAGATAACGCTACCTCGATCGGGGCCTGGGTCGTGATTTTTAATTCTGTATGTTAAATGTCTGTTTGTAGTTTGTCCAGGCTTTTCCAGGCAGGACAATTCCTGTGGAAGGTAAAACTGACGAACTGCTAAACAAAATGAGGCACAATCCGGATGCGATTTAAACATACACGAAATAATAAATTGAAAAAATAGGGCTGAAATTTTTTAGGTTTCATTTTAAAACAACAATGCTTTTGTTCTAAAGTCATTTTTAATCGAAAACTTTGGCAAGGTGTGAGTAACAGCATATTATGGATCAACGGTGTCTCGAATATTGGCACGGACACGGTTTGCCCTTAATCCGGTGGGGGCATTGAGTAAAACCTTGCAATCTTTACTAGTATTTTGTACTGGCTACGTTTCCATAGCATTGTATGCATTTCAAAAATGTTTTATAATTTTTTTAAAGACAATCCGGAAATTTAATTATATATCCCGAACTGGGGGTTGTGAACCTAGGTCTTCCACATTTAGGTATAACGGCGCCTTAGGGACAACTAGGACTAGGGGAAAACGCAAAAGTCGTTTATAGACGAGGTGAGCGAGCCACGTGTTGAGAAAAAACTACCCGGAAAAACATCCCATTTCCTCCCCGACCCAAGGCTGGACCGGGTATTCAACCACATGGGCTTAATTTATTACTAGGGAACACGACAAAGTCGTTGATAGACGGAGGAGTGAACCAGTGTTGAAATTACCCCGGTAACATTCCCCCAACTGTGCTCGATCCAGCCGTAGGTAAAGGGGAGGAAAGAGGCTGTTCCAGGGTACTAAACAACATGGCTCACTCACTCGTCTATCAGACTTGGCGTCTTCCCTAGTTAGAAAGAAGGCTTTTCAATTAACCAATCACAAATTTTTTTTTTTGTGTGCGTTCCACATGCAAAAATATGGCCGCCAAGAAGTGTCAAAAAAGGTCATGAAAGAAGTGTCGATAGTTACTCTACCTTCTTGAGCTTTCTTAGTCTTGCCGGTTGCCTCGTCCTGCTAGGGAGGAGTACCTCGCCTCTATGTTCTATGATCTATGCAGCTGTGATAGTACCTACCTTCTTGGAGTTTCGAAGTCTTGCCGGTCGCCTCGTCTGTAGGGAGGAGTACCTCTCCTCTATGTCTATTTGGGGGGGGGGGGAAAATTCTATGCAAGTGTGATTAGTACTCTTACCTTCTTGAGTTTCTTAGTCTTGCGGTTCGGGCACTTCGTCATGTAGGGAGGAGTACTCTCCCTCTAGTTATGATCTCGGCCTCCTTGGCTCGCAAGGGCCACGCGCAGCTGGTCTCCTTCTCCCGGCGCTGATCCAGCTTCCCGTGTGGAGTTCTTCAGCAACCTGTCCTGGAACCTCCGCCTTCTCAGCAGGCTTCTCCTCCAATCCGGATCTTTCTTCTCCAAGCTTCTCCAGCTTGTCACGCAACGCCAGGTGCTCCGACTGGAAACAGATCCGACCTAGTACAGACCGCTTACGGTCTCAGCTTGTCAAGGCAACGCCAGGTGCTCCGACCTGGAACAGATTCGACGCTAGTCCACGACCGCTAGGCCAGCTTGTCACGCAACGCCAGGATGCTCCGAACTGGAAGACAGGCGACGCTAGTACACGACCGCTAGGCCAGGCTTGCAGCAAACGCCAGGTGCTCGACTGCGAAACAGATCCAACGCTAGTACACGGTGGACCGCCAGGAAAGCTTGTCCACGCAACGCCAGGTGCTCCGACCTGGAAACAGATACAACGCTAGTTACACGACGCTAGGCCAGCTGTCACGCAACGACCAGGGTGCTCCGACCTGGAACAGATCCAACGCTAGTACAGACCAGCTAGCGCCAGCTTGTCACCAAACGTCCAGTGCTCCGACCTGGAAAAAGATTTCGACGCTAGTACCGACGCTAGGCAAGGTGGAACGCAACGCCAGGTGCTCGGACCTGGAAAAACAGATCCGACGCCTAGTACAAGGACGCTAGAGCCAGCTTGGTGTTATCACGCAACGGCCAGGTGCTCCGGACTGGGACAGATCCGACGCCTAGTACACGACCGCTAGGGACCCAGGTGCGAACGCAACGGCCAGGTTGCTCCGACCTGGACAGATTCGACGCTAGTACACGCCCGCTAGGCCAGGCTGTCAGGCAAAGCCAGGTGCTCGACCTCGGAAAACAGGACCGACGCGAGTACCGACCGCAGGCCAGGTGGGGAACGCAACGGCAGGTAGGGGCCTCCGGACCTGAAACAGATCCGACGCTAGTACACGGACCGCCCCCCCCCCTTAGGGCCACACGGTGGAACGCAAAACGGACAGGTGCCCGACATGGAACAGAATCCGCGACGCTAAGTACACGACCGCTAGGCCAGGTGGAAGCGCGCAACGACAGATGATCCGACCCTGGAACAGATCCAAAACGCTAGTAACAAAAGACCGCTAGGGCCAGGTGGAACGCAACGCCAGGGTGCTTCTGACTGAAAAAACAGGATCCTGACGCCTAGTACACGACCGCATAGGCCAGCTTGTCACGCAAAACGCCAGGTGCTCCGACCTGGAACAGAACGACGCTAGTACAACGACCGCTAGGCCAGGTGGAACGCAAAACGCCAGGTGCTACGACCTGGAAACAGATCCAACGCTAGTACACGACCGCACTAGGCAAGTTGTCACGCAAAGCCAGGGGCTCCGACCTGGAACTGATCCAACCGCTAGTACCCGGACCGCTAGGCCCAGCTTGTCCATGCGAATGCCAGGTGCTGCTCCGACCTGGAAACAGATCCGGACGCTAAGTACACGGACCGCTAGGCCAGGTGGGAACGCAAACTAACTAAGGTTATCTCAAAATAAACATAACATGATGGCAATGAACCACTCTCAGAGAAAGTGATTCTGATGTTAAAAAAAACATAAATATTAAATAGTGGTCAAAAACAATGAAAATAAGTAGAAAATACATGATAGTTCTTTGAAAAAAAGCCTTTAAAGTAAGTAAGGGTGGGGCAAAAAAAAATATCCTAAAGTCTATGCCTTAAGCTCAAGTGCTTCTGGAAATGCAAACTGGCTTAGAAACTAGGGTACGATAAATAATTTCAGTATCGATAATCCAGCCCCCAGTTAAAGCGATTATTCAGGTCGCAATAAATCGAATTTTCTAAAAAATTATCGATCGATAATCAATATATCAAATAAAACATTAGGCCTTAAACTTGCTCAGATAACCGACGCGGACCGTAAAACCTTGCTGCGAGTGCCCAATTTTTTTTTTCCCCCCATTTTTAGTTCCTTTTATTTGCTCTAAACAGGGTTTTTTTTAAACGTCTTTCACGAGCTCCCCCTCGCCCCCCCATGCGTCTGGCCGCCCTACGAAGCGTTGGCTACGTGGATAAGACAGACGCTACCGGCTTGAGTGCTTGTCTTGTGAAGGTCGTTCTTTTTGGGAATACGTTGGTTTCTGTGAAGGTTTCATTTCAGCTTTTGTTTGGAGTGCGTTCAGTCATTTATGAGATAGCTCCGATTTTTATTACGCGGACAGAGATGAATAATGTTGGAGATTAGTTGGAAGACGTAAATATTGATGTGAGAGGAACTGATAAGAAAATATATCGTAGGCAATACGGAATGAATTAAAGCGATACACAAGTGGCGGTGGAGTGGGGGAAATGCATCTCGATAAAAATACGTGTTGACTTGAACGATTGTACTACAATATTGGATTGGAGTGTGATGCGCGAGGTTGGAGCAATATACTGCGGGCCTGATCGGCGCGGGAGTGTCAGCTGCCTGAGCGACGCCGCCCGTAACACACGGCGCCATCATGCCTTGTAACCTATCTATTGCAGCAGTGCAGGCGTTTCGTACTTTTACGACCTTACCCGTGTTGTAGGATCTAGCCAGTGGATGCATTTTTCACGGAATAAAGCGATTAATGTCTTGACTGGTACTATTTATGAATAGTTCTGCAGAAGCGGGGGTAAATTACAAAATTTCGGGCGGGCGAGCTATTCGATTATCGATATAATCGATAATCGATCGGAAGACTGAATCAATTATCGTCGTTCGGGAAATAATCGATATCGATGATATATCGATTATACTTCAAACGGCAACCCTAATTAGCAAACCATTAAATACTCGAAGAGAAAAGAGTGGAATGACAGTTCATGGGAGGTTAATAAAGGAACTCGAATGGAACCTACCTGGAGGGGAACTAATGGAAACGTAACTGAAAGATTGAAGACCACAAAACAATACAAATCCAGACTGACGCGGACATCTTTTTCGGGGAAGTGGAGAACATCATTGGAAGTAACCCTGGTGGTTACGGATGAAATAGGTGCAGAAACTGGACTCAGTACTAGGTTCGCCTATACACCGGGAACTACAAGAAGTACCCCCGAGAAAAGTAATTGAGGCTTACAGACATCCGTACCAACTGCCCGGTACTCCAAGGCCTATCAACAAACTCGGAGCTGAGGTAAAATAGTTGTCAACATGAGTTAGTCACAGAAGTACTACCACACACACATACGGGGGGCCTTTAACAGAAACTTGAATAGAGGAACCCCTCAAGGCAAGCGTCACGGATATTGCCAGCAATTAAAAAACACACATTCGGCTGGCTAGTTCGGAAAACCAATTTGGATGGGGGAAGCTGTCTTCATTCACTAGCGTAAACTGAACTGCAAACAAGGCCAGTGGTGATCCTGGTAGACTCAAAGGACAGCATTGCAAGCCTAATACTTCTTATTAGAGTCATAGAAGAATACATACTATGAGGCAACAATGTAGCTTAGCCTGTAGGGTTATACCTGCAGGTGGATTCCTGTCATTGGATCGATAGTGGGCAATGAGAGGCCAACTATCTGGCAAAGATGGGAGCAAGTTGCAAGCCGCCAGAGAAGGCATGTCTTGCAGTCCGATTAAAAACTACAATCAACTATCAGTTGGACATGGAAACGAGGAAGCAGTATGAAGTAATAGCACGGGCGGGAAACGCATGGGGCAGCCGTTTGCCGAAGAAAGGAAAAGAAATGTCACGAGGATAAGTGGACGCAGGAAGAAAGAAGTGTAGTGTGGCAAAATTTCGAATGAAACAGGACACGACTACTACGGGCCCATCTCACAGAAAATGGGGGGGACCGTACTCTATGACAGAAGGCACTGCGAGCGGTGCAGTTCAACAAATTCCAGGGTTTGCCCTTTATTCAGCATGAAAGTTTGTTGTTGTGCAAAATAAATAGGCTGTGAGGACGGCTAAATAATAAACCCAATGTGCGTAGCACCCTGGCAATGGACTGGCCTACTTTCACCCAAAAGCGTTCTCTTTTTCTTTTTAGTAAACTTGGATGATTGTTTAAACTTGTAAAACACACAACACTGATGCATTGTTAATTTGAAAACGGTTTGCAACCTGTACCAAAGCAGTAACAGAAAAAAGAAAAAACAAAAAAAACAGACATTCGAGACATAAGAGTTCAAGTGGAGACGGTCGCTCAATGGCGAGACAAGGTGATGAAAAATTAACTGACATCGGGCCATATGAAGGATGGCATTTTATTATTAGTAGGTATTACCCCCAAATACAAAAAAAATTGTGAAAAAAAACGGCAGCCAAGCTCTCCTTTCCAAAGTCTTGGCTGTGAATGCTGTGAGATATAGAAGTTGAGCCAAGCATTTTTCATTCTTTCTCCATAGTTTCGCATTGAAAAAGAAGTAAGATCATTTCGCTTGTTGACGAGCGCAAGCCAACCATTTCCGTGGAAAAAAAGTAAAAATTTTAAACTCAAAAATCATAAAAAAAAATTACTTGGCCATTGACTTTTAGGGAGTCTCGATACCAAAATCAATAGGGCCAAGTATTTTTTTTTTAGATTTGAGTTTAAAGTTTTTACTTTTTTTTGCAAGGAAAATGGTTGGCTTGGGCTCGTTCAACAGGCGAAAAATGAATCTTAACTTTTTTCAATGCAAAACTAGGAGAAAAAAGAATGGAAATGATTGGATCAACTCTATATCTCACAGCATCACAGCGAAGACTTTGGAAGTGAGAGCTTGGCTGCCGTTTTTTTTTTCCTTTGTTTTCATCTAGCTTTTTTTACAAATTTTTGTATTTTGGGGCGGATACTCACATCTTTACTGCACTGGTCACACTCTGTTTCATATCAAAGCGTGAAAAATACGTGTATAAAGGTGGATACCACACAAAACAGTGCAAAAAAAACTGCCAAAAATAAGGGGCCAAGCCGAAAACGGAGGAAGATACAAGTGGATCAACTGCATAAAGTGGTGATATCTAGAAGTGTGGCCAAGGCCCAGTAATTTGTTTAAAATAATAAAATAGAGTCTATTGTATTATAATAAATTCATAATATATTTCAACGTATCCATATTATTATCTAACTATAATTATGAAATGTAAATATAACTAAACAAAAATAAAACATAAACATTAATAAATTTATTGAAAACATTTACATTTGGAAAATATCAAAATTAACAGGACGCCATTCAAAAATAAAAAAGCTTGGTCGATGAGATTTTTTAGCTTGGTTGTCGTGGTCGTTACTGACTAAACAAAACATAAACCCAAATCCAAAATCATCGGACCAAGTTTTAATTTTGAATGGCGTCTGTAATTTTGATAGTTCACATGTAATGTGTCAAAATAAATTTATTTAATGTTTCATTGTTATTTTTGTAATATATTTGATTTCATCAATTGTATAGTTAGATAATAATATGCAATATTGATATTTGAATACTAATATAATCAATAAATTATATTTTTATTTATAAACAGAAAAATAAGGGGCTTGGCCACACTTCTCGATATCCACCACGACAAAAAGCCAAATGGCATGGGATTCGGACGAAAAGGAGTCCTATTCTCTACTGGCTAACTAGAAAAAACACATTATGACATGAATAATGTTCAATTGTTTGGCATATGAAAAGAAGGACTTTTATGCAGGTGAGCCACTTGTATCTTCCTCGTTTTTCAGCTTGTGCCCAATTTTGCAAGTATGTGCATTTTTTGTGAGGGTATATCAATAATATTTTTTTTTAGAAAAGTACACGGAGGATGAGCTAGCATCCAAGTAAGAGGGAAAAATACTTTTATTTTACAATGATTCCAAAATGGAAATCTAAAATCATTGACAACTAAAAGGTTTGAGCATCGCAGTAATAAATATTTTTTTTTTGCATTATCTAAAGCTTTCGGTCATCAATCCAAATTATCGTTGTATAGCATAAGGCCACTGGAGATGGACTGAACATCGGTGCAAATTTTGGCTTGCTCTAACACACACCAATCCATTGCTTTATCAAAAACACGAATAAATAAATTTGTTATTTTTGATTACTTAAGCTTCCGGTCATCTATCAATACGATTTGTCAAGGCACATGGCCACTGAGAGACTGACAATCGGTGCAAAATTTGGCTTCTCTAAAACCATTGAGGCTCCACAAACTGATTACGGCAAGGGCCAGCCAGCCAGCCCAGCCAGCCCAAGAAGGAAAGTAATTTCGAAACGATCTTGCGTCTCAATAAAAACTCTAGACGGCATCATCAGATCGGGATAAACTTGGAAATGGGTCATCTCATAGTAAAAAACAAGCCCTCGATTGAAGCAAGTTGACAGAGGTTGATATTCTCAACATGGTTTGCGTCGGCGGACCACCGTGTTAAGTGCTATGTAGCGTGCGGTAATAGGCGCTAGTGGAAGCGGAGCCGCGCGTGGCCTGGGCAGGTGCGCTTCCCCGGCGCACCTTGATATAGTGCTTTTTAAAAAACAGTTGGTCTAGAAACAAAAGCTTCCATATTTTTGTTTTTGTTTACAATCTGTAGTTGTCAATATACCAATGTTTTTATTGAAATTTCCTATGGTTAACTGTCTCGTCTTGGGTGTTTGTGTGACATGATTTGTTGACGGAATATAACACATTGACGCATAATTTTAATCAGCAATTAAAAATATTAAAAATGTGATTAAATTACGACCTAAAGTTTTTCCCAAAGTTAAGGGGTCGGTAAGAACAGTGGGGGTGAATTATCGCTTGCATCTGGGTATTATGTATGTTTCATATTATTATTTTAGTTGTTCAATCAGCAGGTGAAAAGATTTTTTTTTTTTCCGGCTCCCAGCCCCCAGGAGTGGGATTTATGTTCTCTTTCCTTCCAACATGTCAAAACCCTTCTCCAATCTTTTCATAATTATTATGTTAACATCATGCCAAATTCATGCGGATAACTCATTTGGTGCATTAATGCGTGAATGCTGGAAATCAAGGTAAAAAATAACATAAACTATTAGGAATGGGGGTTGAAAAAAAATGTGGTTTAGGAAATGAGAATAGGCCGATGGGTTTTAACAACACATAGAAACATAATTTACTAATTGAATAAAAATTTCAAGTTTGGTTGAGCTATGAAATTATTCCAAATGTAGGGGAGAGTTATGGGTGGTGTTGGGGGTTTGGAATGCATCGCTTGCATTTCGGTGAATTATTTTTTATCATTAGTATTACCATCATGGTTTGATTGCTGATAAACTCATAGGTACCTTTCATGCGTGAATGTCTGGAAAATCCAAGGTAAAAAATAATATAAACTATAAAATAAGGGGATGGGGGTTGACAAAAATAAGGTTAGGGAAAATGAGAATAGGCCGATTGGGTTAAAAACACATTAAAAACATAATTTTAATAAAACTATTTTCAATTAAAGATCATTTGAGATTAGGAAGCTTATGAATTATTCCATTTTTATGGGGTGTTTGGGGTGGAATATCGCTTGCCCTCTTGGTGGATTATTTTTCATAGATTATTAGGAACATCATGTCAAATTGAAATTTTATGATGATAAACTCATAGGGTGCCTACGTGGGGAATGCTGGAAATCACACATGTAAAAATAATATAAACTATTAGGGATGGGGTTGAAAAATGTGGTTTATAGAATGAGAATAGGCCGATCCGATTGGGTTGAAAAAACATTAGAACATAATTTAAAAAACTAATTTCTTACTAATTCTATTTTTTACCGTCTTTATTTTCCTGCGCGTACAACTAACGTTGATTTTGTTTTTTGCTTTATTTTTATTTTTAATTCTGTCATTATTTATTCACTTTTCTCCCCTACGCCTCTTCGCCTTATTCTATTTTTGCGCTGTTAGTAAAGTAATGCTGACTAAAAATTCAATTTGGGTTAGGAGCTATGAATTATTTTTAATTTTTAGGGCGATGATTTAGGGGGGTGGGAATATTGTTTGTCTCTCGGCGAAGTGTTGTGAGTTCCGGGAACATAAGTGTGGTCCAAGTTTATTTAGTTCTAAGATGCGTACAGTCTTTCTCTGTAGGCTTTATTCCCCTCTCTGGCAGAACCCCTCCCCCCCAACCAGCCGATAAATGATTTTAGTCGATTTTTAGCAATTTTTTTAAACACCAGAACGGGTTATCCGGATCGGTCTGATTTTTTTTTTGGATGTCATGGACCACATATCAGGTCATTATACCGAGTTCAAGATTGTAATCTTTTGTGTACGGGCGTGTGCAGGATAGATGAAACAACCCCCCAACTCGGGTAGCTGTAAAAAGGGTCGAGTTAAGTTTCATCGCCTCTAGCATGTCGCGTGCGCTGGCTGCGGGCGAACGACCGTCGCCCCTTGTCGCCTGCCCACACTTCGTCCTAGGTCCTAACTTAACGTTCGCGATGAATCGTCAATGTGCGCTGATAAGTTTTCTAACCTTGACTTGAACCTACTGGTTTACCAAACGTGTATTTTATTATCTCGGGTGTTTTTGCAATACGTTATAAAACCGGCGATTTTTAAAACAAAAGATTGGATTGACAAATAACACGAATTCTATGTGTTCTACACGCGGGATGGAAAAATCTAGCCCTAGCAAAACAAACAAAACATGTACAGTGGCGGATCGGTGATGCAACAACATACAACTTCTGCCCTCGCGGGTCCCGAAGAGGTACCTGACTGGCACGCTAGTGCTGAGCCGCTCACTCCCAGGGCTGCACTCGTCCGGTGGTCGCTCGACGTTCCTGCTTGTCCTGTACTAGTTGCTACTTAAGAATTAGATAGTTGAGAACTGCTGAAGGCTGAGAATTGACTTATAAGGAGGATTTTAGGATGTTCATGCTAACTCAGTGAGTTAAACAATTTAAAAGCAGTGGCGTTATATTGTAAATTTGTGACATGCTAACTACTGACATCCGGGTTGTTTTAATTTAGGGGTTGGATCCAACTCATGCAAGATAAGAAAACATAAAAATAATAATTAATACCCTGGTTACACAATCCTTAAGAATAGGGCTTATTATAATACGAAGATTCGTAGCCTATCGTTGTTCGTAGAGGGGGGGGGGAGGAGGACGTCGCCATCTTGGAAGTGCCTTGCACGGGAGTGGCCGGGGAGAGGGGTGGCCGACGGTAGATCTCTGCTACGGAAGGGCCCTGTGTCCGCGCTTGCCGTGGTATCGGGGTCACGTGATCGTGAACTGGCCGATTACCGGACCTTCCTAAGAGACTGCCTAGGCCCTCAGATGAACTCGAAGTTCTCTGGGTCTCGAAACAATTTGGGGGAGTTGCAACTTATGGGTTATTTATCTTACTTGCGTAGTGTAGTGGATGTCCAAACGGTGATGTAGAGGTGACCCGGGTAGTCCCACGTGTTGGACATACCAAGTCAACTTACTTCGAAAGACCGGAAAACCTTGAAACACTCTTACTGAACTCGCATGTCACTCCGTATGGTGTAGATATAAGAATTTACCATAGTAATTGGCGATGTCGTCGTTATTCGCGCATGGCTATTGAACACTCCGCCATGTGGCTAGCACGTTACTCGGCTATCACGAAGATTATTGATATTTACTTGAGAAAAACATAGTTATACACGCGAGATGTAGCTCGACCTCAGCAGGAGGTACAAACCCATCTGGGATTACTCCCCACTTTCGCGAAAATACCCATGCTTCCAGAAACACTGGTTAAAAGATGCACTCTACTTGCAGTCACCGCCGTCTTCTCGTGATGTGCGTAGTGGACGATCCTTTGCTCGAACAACACACTTGCTTCGACTACTTCCGTTGGTTTTACACTCTGCCCTGTGATTGGGTCTCACCACCCGCGAACTTCAAACTAAGGGCTGTTATTGGTCTAGGGGTTGCCTACGTATTTCCGCTTTCTGGACGAGAATTCGACTTCACTCGCGTTTTTACTGCCTCGCTGGCTCGGCCAGCGTCCGTGGTTGTCATTGGCCGAGGCCACGACGAGGACCAGTGAAGCGAGGGGATGTATCGGCTAGGCTACACATTCATGAGCCCAAAACACCTCACTTGCGGTGCCAAACTCAACTTTCCAGCTTCTCTACTGCAGGGTGGTTCGGAGATCCCGTTACCTGTACTCCCTATCTCAAAAACATCGGTGAAATTAACCAAATACATTGACTCTCAGCTGCACTGCACAACTAGAGTGGGGTGTCTTCCCACAGTGCCGCTTCCCGTAAGGCCATCAACCTTTTTTTTCCCCCTATGCCATCATTTCTACCTGTCGATAAAGACCATGTTACAGGAAGCGTTGATGGCCTAAGGGGAATTGATTTATTCCCGTTAGGCCAACAGAGTATATGCATCGTTTACGGTAAGGAGTGGGGTGTTGTTGGCGTTGGGTAATTGATTTATTCCCCTTGGCCTAACACCCTGCATTTTATTATTGAATATGTAAACAAGGTTTGTTGGTCTACGGGGAATTGACTTATTACCCCAACGCCAACAAACACCCCACTCCTTACCGTAAACGATGCATTACTCTGTTGGCCTAACGGGTAAATCAATTACCCCAACGCCAACAACGCCCCACTCCTTACCGTAAACGATGCATATACGCTGTTGGCCTAACGGGAATAAATCAATTACCCCAACGCCAACAAACCTTCTTTGTATTTTCGATAATGAAATGCAGGGTGTTGGCCTAACGGAATAAATCAATTCCCCTTAGGCCAACAAGTGTAACATGGTCTTATCGACAGGTAGTAATGATGGCATAGGGGGAAAAAAAAGGTTGATGGCCTTACGGGAAGCGGCACTGTGGGACGGCTCCTAGAGTGGCTACTGACTTATTACTTGTGATCTGTGACATCACGTACATTTGTAAGCAATATGCAAATTTACTTAGCCAAATAAATGCCTTAACTGTTACAATTAAACCTTATCATATGCAAATATATTAAAATAAAAATGAAAAATTCTCCGGCTGAGGGCCAAAATGAGACTTGCACAGGCCGTGCGGTTACACCCTAGATATACTAGAGGCTATATACTATTTTGTGAAATATATTAAGTTAAATACTTATATAAGAACTAGTGTATAAACCAAAAAAGGACTACACAGTGAAAACTGTTAAAAACTGTAACTATGTATTGTTATTTGTTGTCCTTAATAAATAATTAGTAAAGCTCTGAAAATCAAAACTTTTTGCAGTAATTCATTTTTTGTAAGTTGGCAGGGCAAGATATAATTCTAAAACTTTTCACAGTTGTTAACATTTTTAGTGGTAACATTGTTGAGAAAGGGTATTTTTTTCCAAAGCAAACTTAGGGTTTAAAACAATAAAGTAGAAATTTGTTTATTTTTTATTTTTGGTAGGTTGTATTCCTGCGAATTTTGCTGTTCATGTTAAAGGAGCTAAAACCCCAAAATTATTTTTTCCCACGTGATCTATAGCACAATACTACACTTAAAGGGACCGTTTAAAAAATTATATCTTGTAACTGTGATTTAACACGAATTTTTTAATTTTTTTGATCCAGAAATTGCCGAAAATTGGTGTTTTGGAAAATGTCCTAAATCGGCTTAAACCTGCTTCTTTTTTGGTCCACATAGATACTAGAGCATAGAACCAATCTAAAATGCCCCTTTATAACATCGTGTCTTGAAACTGTGCCCAAATATCCCCCAAACACGCAAAAATATGCATTCCAAAATCACACCCCATCTTGGTAATCAGAATATTTTGACTGAACCACTTGCCCAAATTGCAAAACAATATTAGAGGATTTATAGAAAAGACTGCCGAGTAGGCCTACGTCAATAATGGCCAATATTTTTTTTGATCAAAATCCTCCAAGGTCACAGGGCATAAAGATCGTTCCATGTTATTTCTTATGGGAGATTTTTGCCGATGGGATCTGCTCGAAAAATGTCATGTTTGACAATTTTTGGGAGGTCATGGTGGCCCCAATAATTTTTCTGTTAATTGCTAAATTCATTACTAGTTAGCCTGAATGAAATATATTTTTTGAGTTTAGCGGTTAAATACCCCTTTAAGAGGATGGGATAGTTGAGAAATTAAAACCACACGAAATTACAGTTTTTCGTGATATCTCGAGAACGATGCAAAATTTCTAAAAACTGATTCTAGACCGAATTGTGGTTTTGTAAGGCAAGAGAAAATATTGTTATGTGATGGTAATTAAGTTTTTTATTAGAATTTAATTAATTAAATGCATATCTTAAATACAAACCGCACCAATTATTACATTTGAATATTTTTCTAGCATTATATTGTTCTCACAAAACCACAATTCAGTCTAGAATCAGTTTTTAGATATTTTGCATCGCTCTCCAGATATTACGAAAAAACTGTAATTTCGTGTGGTTTTAATTTCGCGACTATCCCATCCTTTTAACAGCACTCTATTTATTGGTCCTTGATGTCGGTGTGAAATTTCATCAAAATCGGACCAGTAGTTTGACCCTGCGCGGAGGGCGAAAACTTGCCATAGAGACACCGTTCGCTACGCTCACTCGTCCAATGACGGAAGACTTTATTTGCATGAGAATGGAAAGACAGAGAGAGATAGAAGGAGAGAGCTAGGAAGATGTGGAAGAGATACCATCCTGGGAGAATATGAAGAAATGAAGAAAGGAAGCAGCTTGGTTGCCAAACCCTTGCTGGCCCGGTCAGAGGAAACGGACAATGGATGGTGAATGATGATGAAAGCTAGAGGTGTGTGTGGCTCGTTGGTCTTGTTGTTAGCGTATCTGCTTCCAATGCAGAAGGTCCAGGGTTCGATTCCCGCCTAAGTCAGAAGTTTTTTAACTTCTGATTTGGACAAGTAAGTCCATCAGTTCGTGTCTTAGGAGTTTGTAAATGGTGACTTTAGAGCCGTCCTAGCAAAGAAGCATATACATAATAAATTATGAGTTGTTTTGAATCGGCCTTGTTGATTCTGGCGTTGATCCGCGGGTGTTCGCACTGTCCATACCACTGATTGCTATATTTTCTATTTAAAATATTGATCTTTGGTTGGTTATCGCTCACTCGTCGATTGCGTCGGGGCCTACAGGGTAGGCTTATTCACTTTGATTTACTGTCCCCCACTGAAAATCAATTATATAACTGAGTGGGTAGACACTAAATACAATTATTTATTTATTAAGTGATAAATGGTGACAATGAAATTTGCTAATTTTTTAAAATATCCATTTATTGCCTAAAATGTAAATTGTCGACGTTACATCGATTAGAGATGGAAAAAAAACAAATTTTGAAAACTGCGAATTGCGAATCATCGTGTATAGCGCAAAATAACGAACAAAATTGTACGAAACTGGTCGAAACGCAAATTAACTCCCAAAATTACCCATTTTAGTGCTCAAAATGTGGCGGGATGGTGGAGGTGATGGTCCAGAATTTTGAGAATTTTGTGGAGGTGCCGGTTAGACGAACACATCGCTCGCGGCAGGCACTACATCGTTTTAGAGACGTCACTGGGCTCCACGTTATTATACGTAGAGATTCCTGTTTGGCTCCCAGTCATTAAATATTAACAGGTGGCGCCTTTTATATTTATTTTGTCCTTGGAAGTTAGCCAGTTCTAATGGACACCTTCCGACCCATGACACTCTCACACGGCGCATATCACGGACTCCACGGCAATAGTCCACCAAAATAATGGCGCGTACAAATATTTATTTTGTCTTTGGAATCGATTCTGAATAGATTTTGGGTCACAATGATCGATTGTAACTTATTGGAATCTAAGTCATCCCCACTAAAAGGATTTAAAAAAAAAATAAAAATATTATATATATTTTTTTTATTACGTTTTTGACCATTTAAATGAAATCGCGAAAAATGCGAAATTTGTTTTTTTTAAAAAAGAAAAATTTTGGGTTTTAAATCACATTTCTCATTACCTCTAATGATAGCTACCAAGGGGCTGTACAGTCAAAGCAAATACTACACGACTTACTCTGACTTCTGTATCTCCACGTCGTGCTTGCTCACCTCGCCCGGCGGAACTGGAAAGACCCTGAACAAGAAACAAAGGCTTCGTTTAGAACCACTAGCTCAGACAAAAATCTTTTGATTCATTTGAAACATCACAAAAAAACATAGCCCTTTAAAACACAAACTTAATGTGCAAGATATACATAAAAAAATTACAATAAAATACAACATGGACATAATAATAATAATAATTAATAACTAATTTAAATTAATAAATAAACAAAATATATATAACATACAAACGACACAGTCAACCATGCACAGTTATAAACTCTCTCTTAGTACAAAATGCATTTTTGAGCACGAACGACAAGAAATAGGTAATATAAATGTCTGGCTATGTAGAAAGAATGCCAATCGGCTGGATCTTGGAAATATCAGCCAAGTACGTAAAAAAGGCAAGAAACGTTTTCAAAAAAAGGGTCAATGGGTAATGAAATCAGAGTACTAACACAAGTAAACCTTAGAATTAGGGTTGCCGTTCGATCCGAATTTCAGTATCGATAATCGGAACCAGTCGATAATCGTTTAAAAAAATATCGATCGAAAAATCGATAATCAAATCAAAATTAGGCCTAAACTTGCTCGTATCCCGATGGGGACCGTGGGACCTTTTGCGAGTGCATCCTTTTGTTCCTTCTATTTGCTCAGAACAGGGTTTTTCCCGAGCTCCCCCTCCCCCCCCCCCCAAAGCGTCTGGCCGGCGCGACGAGAGACGGGAACCGCGCTATGCTACCCGGCTTGAGTGTTGTCTTTGTGAAGGTCGTTCTTCTTGGAAATCGTGGTTCTGGAAGTTCATTTCAGCTTTTGGGTTGAGTTTTGCCTTCTAGGCTGGCCAGTTTTGAAAAAATTTTGTCTCCTTCTCAATAGGTGTACCGGGGTTTAAAAGCTAAACACTAAAGTTATTCCTACTCAGAAAAATGTCCTGCATACGACAAAACATTGTGGCAATGTATATTTTGGATATTTACTCCCCAAAACCCACCAAAACCCCTAAAAGTAACATTTTCCCCCATAATTATTAACTAGGAAAATGCTTAAGTCCCGCCGCTTTGTGGATGAGGTAATTGGTGCATTGAGCTACCATGTGTTATGTGGATTTTCTGTTGTTCTGTGAAAAAATCATTCCTAAGTTGAAGATTTTTTAAACATTAATTTAAAATAAATAAAAAATAAACTTTAATTTTTAAATTTTTTTTAATTAATCGTAATTTAAAAAAAAAAAAAAAAATCGAAATTTTCGATTTTTTCATAAGAAAATAGTTTTTCGATTGTGCTCAAATTTCACAAGAATATATAATTCATAAATTAAGGTTTTGTAAAAAAATCATTATAATCGGATAAAGCATGTAGGTGTTAAAAAGTCAAAGAATTGTTTTAAAAAAAGAAAAAACACGTAAAATTTCGATTTTTATACGAAATAATTTTTTCGATTGCTTTTAAAATTTTACATGAATATCTTAAATTCCAAAAAATTTAAAGGGGTTTCTGTGCAAAAATCATTAAAACGAATAAAGCATGTAGTGTTATAAGGCGAAGGAATTTTTAAAAAATCGACAAAAAATCTTTAAAATTGCGATTTTGGGAGAAAATAATTTTCCGATTGTGCTCAAAACGTGGCAGTTCTAAGTCAGAGACTTCGAAGACCTCCATAAAATTTCATCGCAATCGGAGTATCGGTTTAGCCGGGGAATCGTGTTTAACAAACGGGACAGAAATACAGAAAGAAGAAAAAAAAAAAAAAACACTCCGGATTTTTTTCTCCCGGGTAGTGAAAATGGAATCTTCGCTTCGCTCGCTACGCTAACCCAAAACAATGCAAAGATGTGGAATAGTATATAGTGTACAATATCAATATCCAGTTAGGCCTTTTCTGTGTGGTGGGCCTTATGGGAATGTCGTACTCGGGTCATGTTGCACGTCCCGGGTGCTCGCTAAAACAACGCGCTCCAACTGAGCGTTTTCTAGTTTAAATGAATTAGGAGGGACGTTTAATTAAACTAGGAAACGCTTAAGTCCCGCCGCGTTGTTGGATGGCGTAATTGGTGCATTGAGCTACCATGTGTTATGTGGATTTTCTGTTGTTTGTGAAAAAATCATTCTAAGTTGAAGATTTTTAAACATTAATTTAAATTAAATAAAAATAAATTAATCGAATTTTTAAAAAAAGAAAAAAATCGTAAATTTTCGATTTTCATAAGATATAGTTATTCGATTGTGCTCAAATTTCACAAGAATATATTAAATTCAAAAAATTTAAAGGTTCTGTAAAAAAATCATTAAATCGGATAAAGCATGTAGGTGTCAAAAGTCAAAGAATTGTTTTAAAAAAAAAACACGTAAAATTTCGATTTTTATACGAAATAATTTTTCGATTGCGCTAAAAATTTTACAGGAATATCTTAATTCATAAAATAAAGGGTCTGTGCAAAAATCTTTAAAAATCGGATAAAGCATGTAGGTGTATAAGTCGAAGAAATTTTAAAAAATCGAAAAAAATTTTTTTAAATTGCGATTTTGATGAGAAATAATTTTCCGATTGTGCTCAAAAACGTGGCAGTTCTAAGTTCAGAGTTTTCCAAAGACTCCATAAAATTTCATCGCAATCGGAGTATCGGTTTAGCCGGAATCGTGTTAACAAACCGACAAAAAATACAGAAAGAAAGAAAACAAAAACAAAAACAAAACATTCCGGATTTTTTTCTCCGGGGTAGTGAAATGGAATCTTCGCTTCCCCTCGCGACGCTTGCTACGCTCATCCAAAAAATAGTGAGATAATTCTCCTAGAATAAACTTAAAAAAAAAAAACAATTTGTAGAAAAAAGTATTTCCAAGAATTTGGCTTATTCAGATTTTCAGATTGTATCGAAATTACACAAGAAATGGGCCCTCGAAACATTCGAACGCAAAGTTTCAAGTTTTTTTCTGGGCACTAAAGAAATGTTTCACTTTATTGCAAGTAAACGGTAAAAGATTGAAGATGAGATTTTTTTCCCCAAAACTAAAAAACTACTCGTGGCCAGGGTGCAATCAATGTATTCAATATAGGTAGTTTAGATATTGTGTAAAAAACTGAAACAAGATTGCAAAGTGTAATAATCTTGGGGACGGCGAAGCCTAGCGCGCGACCCCGGAACCAATCACAGCGATCGTAGGATCACGTGATCAGTGCGAAAGGCGCCTGCATGTGACTGCTTGGTGCTGTGGTTCGCGCCTCGCAGTTGTAGGCCTTTGCTGATGTTCAGGGCGAGTTTGACTGTACTGATGACAATGAATAATACTGTTTAATTTTGGCATAATTATTATTACTACGTCGAAAAACAGGGTGGGGTGGGAAGTCTCTTGGCCTATAGCGCTGCAAGAACGACGGGGTGGTTTTAACATTTTCACACTAGTTTTGCATGGTTAACATATTTTTATAGGCCTTTATAATTATATACACTCATATGACACAAAAAATACAGTGAACGATTACACGTTAGCCTACGCCAGCGACCTGCTTGTCGAAAATTTAAAAAAGATTAACACAATATGATTGATTGTATCACATAACAGTTCTTTCAGTGCGGTAAGCTGAAATTATTTATTATTGCAGATAATGGGAAGTTTTATTTCTGTGTTTATGAAAATGATTTGACCACTACCATGCCGTAAGTAATAACAATAGCAAAACAGCTGCCCATAGAACCGCGCCTGACTATTATATAACAGAGGGGCGACAATATATTTTTAAATTGCCTTATGTGTTTATTACACAATATACAAAATTATAGATTATTACATTTTGGGTTTCGACGGCCTGGGCAATAAATTACCCATTATATTGTCCATTCTATATCTACAAGTAGGTAGATTTTACTCAATTATTGTAGATTGTTTTTTCATAGGCTAAGGGGCTATCCGTTGGCAATGCAATGCATATTCTGCAACAATTTTAAACTAATGTTTACTATCAAAGAAATAAAAAGGTTTGACAAACTGCTCATGACATTAAAAATTCTCAGATATATTTTGATACTACCCAAAAAAGTTTTTGTCTGAGACAACTCATGGCATCCGAATATGTTACTCTGATTTTACTAATATGACTAACATTTAAACGCCTCGTTTCAAAAAGTAAAAAAAGGAGCCGGTTTTTATCAGCCCCCCCCCCCTCCCCGTTAAGCCCTCCACTTTTTCATCCTCAGCCTCTCAGACAATCCAGTTAGTACGACATCGAACAATTCTGGGAGTTAGATGTATAGAAATAGCGGAGAGTCACTACTTTTTGACAAATCACTGCATGTTTTCAGAGAAAATTTGTAAATTAAAATCTTACAATAATAATAATAATAATTAAACACCCGGTTTCAACATAAGTCAGGTCGGGGGGTGACGTATCACCTATTTTTCGGGCTGTGGACTTTCAGTGTTTGCTAGCCAGGTCAACACCTCCTCATCTACTTCGATGTCTTCTATGACAGGCATTTCTACCAGTTCTCTCCATTTCTTTCTATCCTCCCAGAGTCTTCTTCATTAATTTCTTTCCATGATTTTCCTTTTCTTCAATGTTCCATTTTATTTGGTCCCCCCATCTATCTCTGGGGGTCCAACTCTTCTTACTCCCCCCCATGTGTGTTCAAATTCTCTTCTTGGTATTCTATCTTGTTTCATTCTTCGTACGGGGCCCATACCATCGAAGTCGTTCTTTTCCTATTTTATTTCGTAAACTTTCCACTCCTAGTTTGTTTCTTTTTGTTTTGCTCCGACCTTGTCTATTTTTGTTAAGGCTACAGAACTCCTTAAAAATTTCATCTCTGCTGGCTTGTAATCTGCTGTCTTCTTTTCCTCCTATTGCCCAAATGTCACGATGCATATGATTTTTATTGGGGAGGAAAAAACATTTTGTACATAACATCTTGCACCTGGATGATATTTCTTCTTTCCATAATAGTTTAACGTACACTTTGGTAAAATTTTGGGTCTGCTAATATAATTTCTCCTTGATATTTCCGCATCATTTTTGCGTCCTTTTGTTAGTATACTTCCGAGGTATTTAAATGCTTCTGCAATGGCCAAACTCTTCACCCCGTAGTATTATCTTCTTTGATTTTTTACTTTTCTTCGTTCCCTATTAATGTTTCCTCTTTTCAATGCTTATTTTCATGTTAAACTTCAGTGTTTCCTCATTCATCTATCTACGCTCTTCTGTACTTCTTCAATGTATCTCCCATCCACTATATCATCTGCAAATATCATAGTTTTAGATGTTTCACTTTCTGTGGGTTCAACTTTACGCGTATGTTATCCATAACAACGGTAAATAATGTAGGTGACATCAAAACTACCTTGCCGTAGCCCACCGTTTATTTCAAACCAAGTAGTTCATACCAAATGGTGTTTGAACACAGCTCTTTGTTGTGACATATGTGCTTTGAATTCTTGTTATTAGACTCTGTTCTACTTCTGCATCTTTTAAGCTTTCCCCAAGCTTTTGCTCTTGGGACACTGTCATATGCTTTTCTACATCCAAGAATACCATGAAACATTTCTTCTCCCTTTTCCCACTTTTTTCCTTTATTTGTCCTGAGCGCAAATATGAGATCTATGGTTGAGCGGCCAGCTCTAAACCCATTTTGTTTCCTCTCTAAAAACTTGGCTCTACTTGTTGTCGTTTTCTTCGATCTAGTATTTTCTCGTATATCTTTGCACCTGGCTCATCAGCGTTATTCCTCTATAATTTTTACACTTCTTCCTGGTCCCCTTTTTTAAATGTTGGCCCCTAAAATTCCTTTCCCCAGTCATCTGGGTACCTCTTTTCTTTCCAAGCTGCACTGGTCACTCCCCACATCCAATCTATGCCTGCATCCCCTGCAGCCTTGATCATCTCCACAACTATTTCATCCTCTCCCGAAGTTTTACCATTTTTCAGGGCTTTTACTGCTTCAAACTAACTTCCCGTCTTGATATTTATTTCCTATTTTTTCTTCTATTTCTTCCTCATTGGTGTTCTGAAAGATTTCTATTGTTAGGTCCCCTTCCCTGGGGTTTGGTTAGGGTTTAGTATCAGGTAACCTAGGCATATTAAGTAGGTTTTTGAAATATTTCCTTCCACATGTTTTCACTTTTCTGGGTCAGTAATAAGAGATTCATTGTTTTTGGTCAGGTATCTTGTGATTTCTTCTGTTTTTTTTTGCTTCTCATTAGTCCATACAACAATTTCTTATTTGTATCAAAGTCCTCTCTAATTTGTCTGCAAATTTTTCCATTGTATTTTTCTTTTCTTCCATTCTATTTTTTTAGCTTCATATTTATACTTTTTTGTACTTTTTCTTCATTTCTTTAGTCCTGTTTTTATCCTTTTCCTTTCGGGCTACATTTTTGCGTTTAACAGTTTGTCTTCACTCTTCCATTCCACCACACAGTTTCCTTTTCCTTTCTTATGCCACCTGCCCTTCCGCATTTTTTTAGCACTACAAATTTAAAAAACTGACTTAAGTAATTTCCACTCCTCATCTACTGATAACAAATCATGTGTTGGATACTTTCCTCTATCTGTCTTCAAAAGGACAGCATGTCAGCTCCTCCTGTAGTTTCCATGTCTTGATTTTTGGAATCTTCCTCCTGGGATATAGTCCATGATTTTGGTCTTTATTGTTCACTCTTAAAAAGGCTTACAAGTAATCTGTGGTCTCCATCTAGAGACACGCTGGGAATTACTTTACATCAGTGATATCTTTGGCCATGTTGCTACTTATAATAATATAATCAAAAACTGACTCAGATGAGCCATCCCAGGCGTACCGAGGGTTATTTGTTGATCTTTTTTCTTCATGAACCAGCTATTTCCGATTCGAAGTCCATTCCTGGCACAAAAATTTCAAGTAGATTTTCTCCCTTCCTTGTTCCTTGGCCCATACCCATGGACCCCTAGTACCTCTTCATATCCGTTCCCCTCTCTCCCTACTTTGGCATTAAGATCTCCCATAATTATTACTTTCTCTCTGTGTTTTTCTTCTTCCAATTGTTCAAGCCATGCCTCCTTTTCGGCCATCGCAACCCAACTTGTGGGTGCATTAGCATTGTATGATCTCTAAAGCTACTTTATTTATAAATATTTTAATTTTCAAATTCTGTCACTCTTATTGTCTACATGGACAATGTTTTCTTTCCATTTTGGGCTGAATGATAAATCCCCACTCCATTTTTCCTTCATTTGTGCCCGACCATAATAATTTGTATCCTTCTCTCAGTTCTTTGGTTCCTACTCCTTCCATTTAGTCTCGCACCAGTCCTAATATCCCAATTTTTCGACATCATTACATCTACTAATTCTTCAATTTTCCCTTTTAATGTAAGAATATTTAGGGTTCCTATTTTAATCATTGTATGCCTATGTTTGTTGTTATTATATCTATTTGTTTGTATTTATTGTACCCTTGCTTCTTTGTCTTTGTCATCAGTTTGTTTTTCTTATTTTTTTCTTGATCTCCACACCCACTTGTGTAAAAATCCTGTTTCCTAGATATGAATATCTTTTTGGGATTTTTGTGTGTTGTGACTTGGTTTTGTAGGTCTTCTGGGGTCTTGTGCCTTTCTTGCCATTAAGTTGGTTATGTACCTCCTTGTTTGTGCCCCCATTTGTGCTTCCCTTTCCAGTTTTCACTTATTCCCTCCAAGTTTGACATGTCTAAGAACGTTATATTTTTTTCTTCACAAATATTTTTGATATGGGGGATTTGCACTTACTCCTGTCCATGTTTGGGCAGGCCACTCATGGTTATTTGTGCCCCTTAAACTTCTGTTTTGTTTTTTGTCAATAATTCCCAGCACTTGTCCCATCAATTTTTCTTGGTTTCCAGGCCCCAACTCTTTCTGCTTTCCACTTGTATGGAAACTATTGTCGCTTCTTCTTGTCCGTATTCCTCGATTTTTCGTTGTAGCTCTTTTATTTTAATACCTGGTATGCTCTACGCTCTATAACCTTGTGTTCACAGAATTTTCCTGCTGTTCTTCCCCATAAATCACCTTCAATATAGCTTTGGTATTTTGTATAGTCCTATATTTTGTAGGTTTACTGTTTTTTTTTGGGAGTCACACATTCATTTCTAGTCCCCTCTTGTTTCTCAGTTCCTTCTTCTTTCTCTTTTACTTCCTGAAACCTTGAGCTCTTGCATCTTGTTGTTGCTCAGCCCCGTTTAGACTTTCTTCACCCACTTGATGTTTGTGTGGCGATTAACTTGTTCCTGTGATTGTTTGTTTTTAAATCCGCGTTGATCAACTTTATTGTCTGGCTTTTTGTGTTGTTTAGCCTTGCTTTTGGCCAAGTCCCCACCATAGGTTCCTAGACTTTCTTGATGCCTAGGTCTTCAGCGTGTGGTATATCATTGTAAACCCGCTGTTGTTGTGGACCTTTTTCTTTCCTTGATTACTATTAGTCTTTTTCGTATTTTCCTCCCACATATTATTTAATCTGTTATCTAGCATTTTTCTTCCCTCCTTTTTGCTCTTCTAAGTCCTCTCCCAAGGTTCACCAATCTCCTTTGCATTCTTCCCATTTCCCTGTTCCAACCTGGGATATGTTTTTTCTAGCTCTAGCGTATGTTTAAACCCCCTCTGGTGCATTCTTCCACCACCCCTTTCATTCTGTTGTACACTTGGTCTAGCACACCTGCCTTTCCTTCTCTCTATCTCTCTGCTGTTCCATGCTCCACTTTTTCCCCTCAGGGGTTCAATACTTTTTTCTCATATCACTTATTTGTCTGTACCATCCCCTTCCACTTTCACTACTAGTCCTACAACCGGCACCCTGCCTATTCTAATGTGGTTCCTCCTCTTCCTTATAGCCACCCTTCCCCCCAAATTTTACCAGGGCTTTCCTGTGGTTATCCTAGGGGGTTAGACTTGTTACAGTCCCAATTCTAGGCCGAGGGAAATCGGCTTTCTTTTGCTACAGGTTATACTTTCTACTCAAGTTCCTTGGCTGTTTTTTTGTAGCATATTCCTACCTTTTTTTTCCAACCCCGTGATCTTACTACTGCACCCACACCACCATTCACTTTTCGTTTTTCTTCTATATTCCTTTCCATTGACCCCTGCACATTTAAAATGGGACCAGCTGGCACATGAAGTACACTGGACTCCCGTCCTTACTATTTTCTTGCATCTCCAAACATTTTGATTCTTCCTTTTCACATTTAAAGTGAAACCTTCATCCACTGTCTCACTTTCAACCATCTTGTTGTTTTATCATATTTCAAACATTGTTTACAAAGATTAGGCAAAAAAAAAAAAACACTCCCTCAAATGTCAACATTTTTAAATTAACTAAGCACCAAGTCACAATGTCATCTATACTAAACTCCCTTCAAATACAAAATCTGTCACCACCTATCCATCCAAAGACTAATTGGAAAATTCTAAGTCACCAAATATGTTGGTAGTAATAAGTTCTCCACTCCAAACCATCATTTGCACCATCCAGCAACCAGCCTAGGCCTATGGCATCATCAATGGAGAACCTGAAGTCCACCCACACAAATCCACCTCACGCCCTCAGAATATCACAGATCTTCATTACTTGCTTCACATAATGTTTACACAAACACCAACCTTCCCTTTAATACTAATTTCACTTCTCATGTTAATATACACCACTTTAAAAACATTAAAATTATGAGAGCATCTCAACATTTGTACCCAGGCTGTATGGCGGTGTTGCCATGGTTCAATGTTCAACAATGTTTGAAACAAAATCTATGAGTGAGTATTTTAGAAGATGCAAAACACCACCGCTCGATTGGGGTTCATGCACCTAAAGTGCTAAGTGTATTTTCGTAGAGAAGTGCAGAAAAACAATATCTTTCTTGCAACCAATGGTAGCATTAGCGCTATGGTGTGATAAGTGAGCGAGCTACGATGTTTACCGGTAAATTTAATCAAAGTATCTCACTGGAGTCGCTACCTTGAGCTGTTAATTGAAGCAAAATGCCCCAAAAAAAGATGCTACTATGCCCAAGGAAATTCCTACTAAAAATCGTTTCATGAGACAAAAGATTTGTAAATACGTTGCATTCGTTCTTCTAAAAAAAAAAGGGAGGAGTAAGAAGATCGACATATTTATTTTGTGCGACAAAATACGAGCGTCGTTGAGTTTTATGGATTGGTATCACCGAATATTATATACACATTTTTTAACCAATCAAAACCCTTTTGACAAGAACTGATGTGCATTGTTCACGTTGTTACTCACAAAACGCGCAGATATATTATCGTTGAATAATCGGTGGCCGGTGCTCGATCATTAGTAGTCAGTGAAAAAGAAATTTTGAAGTGTATTCCGGAATCTCTAGATAATAATATATCCATCGAACTCTTGTTGGGCGGCTACTCAGAAAACTCGGAGGAATTGATTGACAACCTCAAAAATACCCAAGCTTGTGTGAGCTGTTGTGATCAGAGTTATATGGTTTTAATTGTTCAAAAATAATTTTAAAATATAATAATTTTATCCAGTGATTTTGCTGAAGTTCCAAACAATATGTAAAGGGAAATCATTTCTTGTTATTGTCTACTGCTAACATAATTGAAGATTATTTCATCAGATCACAAGCTTAAATTCCCCTTGTTACCAAAACAACAAAAAAATAGAAACGTTTGAAAATACAAGCGCACTGATGCCATTGGTTTGCACAATCAGCAGAGCGCATTCGTCGCAAAGTGACACGGCGGGGGCACTGTGGGAGTCGGTTTGATATTTTTGTAAATTTGCATTTTGGCACATTTTCTTTGAAAAATCTTTATTGCATTCCACACTCCACAGGTATCGAGTATACATGCATGGGAACGTGAATTATTTTGTGAGTAGTTCTCGATACACAGCGTTGCACAGAAAGTTGCATACACTTAACTGGCAATATTTTATTATTGCACCCCTGTTTTACACCTCAATAATTAATTTATTCGGAGGTTTAAGTAGTTTATTGCATTAATTAATCTTTGCTAAGTATATATTAGGGTATTTTGTTTTAGTTTTCATTATATTGTGGATTCTCCCGATTTAATTACTTCTGGAAGACCAAAACCAACCCTTAAGATTTAAGGGTATAAAAAGGGGAAAATGCGATTGCCAACAATGTTTTTCGGATTCAGAGTGTAAAAATCTATTCAAATCACTTGGTTGGGCAGCTTTTAACACGTCGGGCCACAAAGTTTCGATTTTTTTTTAAACTGGCCTAGTCTATTCATTCATTTACAGATATTATCATTTAACTATTAAATGCTCCGATTTTATTACGTGACGAGATGAATATTGTTAGACCATTAGTTTGGAAGAGGGACGTAAATTTGGTGTGAGAGAACCGATAAGATAATATTATCTTAGCACTACGGAAAGAAGAAAAGCGATTATGAGTTGGTGTGGATGGGGAGGAATGCATCTCGATAAAATACTTGTTGACCTTGCTTGGCCGTGACGCGCCGAGGTTGTGCAATCAGCGCCTGATCGGCGCGGGAATGCAGCCGCCTGCCGCCCGAGCCGGGCCCCGGGCCGTAACACACACGCGTCATGCTGGTGGCCTATATTGCACAGTTGCAGGCGCTTTGTACCTCACGCCTTACGAGTGTAGTAGATCTCGCTGTGGACGCATTTTCACGGAATAAAGCGATTAATATCTTGACTGGTACTATTTTATGAAGTTCTGCAGAGGTGGGCGGTAAATTCAAATTCTCGGGCGGGCGAGAAATTCGATTATCAATCGATTATCGATAATCGATACGGAAGACGCAATCGATTATCGATCGTTTCGGGAAATAATCGTATTTATCGGACACCTCGGGAGACCACCAAGCTAGGTACATCCCCAGACCATCCGTGGTCATTTTACCACAGTTTGGGAACCATACTTTAAATTAGCTGTTTTTCCCTTTATAGTGTGGTATTACTTGTACCTATTTGTTTCCACACGTGGCCCCCTCATTAGTTCAAGCCACTCGAGGAGAACAACTACTTCTCTCAAGCGGACCCACCTGTTCCTCGTCGTCGATAGCTCATCTAGCGCGACGTGAGCTTCAACCCCGAAGACGACTCTGCGTCAGGCGGCATGTCCTCCAGCTGCCTGCAACAAGACCTCGGCGATAAGCAAATTACAAGCATCTCAGCTATTAAATTATTTACTATTATTTGTATTTGGGATTTTTTTGGTTATTTTTTTTTTTTTATCTTTTGTTAACTATTATTTGGAGCAAAGTGTTGGCCTTGTACCTGTTTTTTATTACTACTGGAATTTAAAACAGCTACGGTGAACGAGAGTTAGTCAACTGGTTTTTTAATTTAACTAGATTACCAAGATAAGTATTTTCCAGCCTTTCCACACTTTTCAAATTTAAAGCTCTAAGAAAAAATAATATAAACCCAGCGTAATGGAACACCAGGAACAATACGTTAAATGTTTTGTATCACGTATTTTTCCAACGTACTTGCGTAGTTCTCGATCTCGGCTTGGAATTGTCGCAAGAGCGTGTCTTTGGATCCTCGTTGACTCGCGCTCTGTTGGTGATGTTCTTGGCTCGGTTAGCGTAGCGCAGGGTGGTAATCGTCTCTTCGTAGTTGTAGTTTGCCGGGCCAATGTTCGCACACTACACAGAACACACAATAAACAAATATAATAACATGATTACAGTGCACTCGATGAGTAACATCTCTAATAAATGCATTTGAGCTATTCGAAAAAATTACTGGCAAAGAAGAATGAAGAACAAAATTTTATAAATCTGATTACGTTTTCTGATTCTGGACAAATACTCTCAAAAAGGCTGAACAGAAACCAATCCCCCAGTATTCAAGTAAATAGTTAGGGATGACATCAGATACCTGGGTTCTAGAAATTACCCGGAGCCGATTTTAAGATTCCGGATATTTTTCTGCGACCGTTTTTGGGCTAATTCACCGGTTTTATTTTATGCGCTAACGTCGATGTGGTTTTTCGTCTTTCCCGCGGAGCTGCCTAAAGAGTAACTGGAGTTGACGACAGAGCGTGTTGTGAGCTATCCCGTGCTTCCGTACGTGTGTCTCTCCGCCCGTCTGGCCGCCCAGCCACTCGTGCCCATGCCTACAGTGAGTGCAAGAGAGATAGATGCGGCGATGTATCTCGAGCCCGAGCGCATTGCTCGGTCCTGCGCTAACTAGGTGCGCGTACGATCCAACCAGCTCACAGCGCGAGCCCTATAGTAGTGACAGATTTTCCCACATGTGATGCGTGTTTTCCCCTGCTTTCTGCGCGTACGGCCTAGGTATGACGAGTTACACTGCTTGTAAAGTATAATGGTAACTAACTTTGTGTAATGAAGAATGAAGAGCATTGCCTGGTGTTCCAACGCGATTCTTTATTTGTTGATGTTAAGTAGGGGTGTGGAAAGGAACCCAACAGCTTACCTGGTCGGTGAACTGCAGGGATCTCGTAGAAGAAAGACACAAATAAAATAAACATAATACACGAATTATTGCAAAAGTTTCCAGAGACTGAACCTAGTCCGTCGGTGATGACCTCAAACCAACTTGTAGTAGGAAACAGCGGTTCCACACATCGTGGCGAACAGGATCCGGGTAATTTGAGTGCTGGAACCTGGTTCCGAATTTTACTACCCGATGTCAACCCAGTAAATAGTGATCACAAAGTGTTGATAACAATCATTAATTTAATTTGTGAATTCTACTGTCAATTGCCTTTATAGACACAAGATACAGTACATAGCATAATACCAACTACCAAACCTTTTGCTCAGCAGTTAACAAAATTTCTGACAGAGAAACGTGTGTCATGTTCTAACACTCCCCAATGCAACCCATACTGAAAGTACATTGTAAATGTAATTGCATGTGCCATAGGCTATCCACTAGAAATAATTTGCTTTCTACAGTAAACTCAAATTATTTTGAAACAAAGGCTATTGTCAATAGCACTTAGTAAATTAGTGTTTTATTACGAACAAAGTGTAACGATGATTACCATGACCGTCTTTGAGTTACCCCCAGCGAGTCCTGGAGCAAGCGTGTGAGCTTTGAGTTGCGGTAAGGGATGTGCGTACTCTTGCCGTCAACCAGCGCAGAGATGACGTTGCCGAGTGTTGACAGCGACAGGTTGATCTTGATGGCCTCTTTCAGACGGATGTCTGTGGCTCCAGTCTTGCTCTGACGTTCCGACCCCTAGTACAACAAGATACAAGTATAGGTATATATTTTATACACTATATACTTTATTTATACAGGTATATTTATATACTTTCATTGAATAATCATAATTAGATATACATAGTAAGACTCAACGTCATCTGCCATCTAAACCTGAATTATCACAAATATTATGCGCCCACACACAAGCCTTGCTCATGTGGGCATTCACCTTCATATGTAAATCAATGTTTGTTTTTTCTATATTATGTATTATTTGTATCAATGAAGTTGAATAAAGCGTGCTAAATCTGAATCTGAGGATGATAGCTATTTTAATTATACTTAAAATATTAAAATAAAATTGTTGGGTAATTATGTGCCACTAGGGAATGTGAGGAGGGCAGACTTGAGCTGGACAGACCTACACATGGCACAGGGGAGAGACGGGGATTCATTCTATGGATCAGATGGGAACAGGAGTCCTATCTCAACTGGATAACTAGACAACACATGATGAGCATGTGAAGAGGTTTATAAAACTTATGAACCCTTTCTAAATACCTAGGGTCTAGATACCACAAATTTATGTCGACTGTCTTAAGTCTGTTTTTATGGTAAATTCACATTTTACTTCTTCAAAATTGTTTTCTTTCCACGCCTCAAGAAATCCCTAAAATAGTGAAAATACACAACCTTGTTCCAGACGTATTGTTTCCCCCCTCTCTTCTAGATAGTTTGCATTCGGTCACAACTTTGCATCATGCCAACACTTGCATAATCCCTACATTTGCTACGTTAGGTTAGGTATTTAGAACCCGTGCCATTGTGTGTGTGTGTGTGTGTGTGCCTGGCCGCCTCCCAGGAGCTCCATTATTTTTACATGAATATACATGACAGTATGCAATATGCAGTGACATACCCAGTTGGGTAAAGAAGAAAGACAATTTCAAGCTGCGGAAATGAAATTTTTAAGGAGTGTAATGGGAGTTACGAAGATTGATGAGATGAGTAGCACCAAGATAAGGAAAGAACTAGGAGTAGAGAGTTTAAACTTTAAGCTAGGGAAAGAAAGACTGAGGTGGTTTGGACACATGAAGAGGATGCAGAAGGATAGGATTCCGAGATGCAGTATGAACAAGATGCAGGAACAAACAGAGAAAAAGGGGGAGGCCCAGACTGAGATGGGACGAAGTTATAGCAATGGATTTGAAAAGGAGAAATGCGGCTTGGGAAAGGAGTAACCCAGGAAAGATGTTGGGAAGAACGAAAAATAGGGCAAAAACTGGTGGAGGTCCCGAGGAAGAAGACAGCGGAGGGGGAAGAAAGGGAAATAGATGATGCAGAGAAGAAAAGAGGATGTGGGAGAAGCTCAGGCATGGTAGCCGGCTTCGATAACCCCGGGGAGCCAAGAAGTGGTGGGATCCTCCCATCCCCTACCCGACTTAGTTGGAAATAGGGCTATATTAATTAATACTGTAATGTGAATGACATGGTGTTAACAGCTTACCTTAAAGGGAGTAGGCGCGCCGCGAAAGATAACATATAAAAAACAAATAAACAAATAGGCCCTAAACAAATACTAAACAAAATAATCAAAACGTTTTTGGTCCACGTGATCTTCCTCAGGAGTTAGTGATGTGAGTGATCTACCCTTTTTGGCATTTCTTTCAAACGAATATACTGTAATGATGGTTTTGGACATATGAAAAAAGATAGGCAGGGAGAGGATTCCAAGACAAGAATTTGAAGCGGCAGAGAGGGAAAAAGAAGAGTAAGAAGGCCAAGAGAGATGTGGGGGAAAATAAATTCAAGGAGACGTTGGAAAGGAGATAAAGTGTGGGAGATGTGGCAAGTGTAAAAGCTGTGGGGGACAGAACAGAGTGGAGTAAAAATTTGGGGAAGAGGAAGGGAAAAAATGATGAGGAAGAAACACTGAGCCTGGCAAGCTTTAGTACCTACTACCTACAGTTTCATGCCCTAAATTTATGATTCCCAACCGGTGTGCCGCGAAGGTGTACGTAGTGTGGCTGCGAAATATTAGCCAAATCGTATATAAATTTAAACCCAGGGGTTTCCGTTTTACGGATTTTCTCCGTTTTAACCCGGATTTTTGAGGGTGCAAAACGGATCGACGGGTTTTTGTTTCCAAATTTACGGATTTAAAGGAAAAAAAAAACTTTTTTTTAAAAGTTCTTTGTTTTACGCCGTTTTTAACAAGTGATGGTCAAAAAATATATATTTCAATGTGATATCGATGTGGGAATATTTTTGATATAAAATATCAAAATTTACACAAAAAAAAAAAAAAAAACGGCAGCCAGCTCTCCTTCAAAAGTCTTCGGCTGTGAATGCTGTGAGATATAGAAGTTGAGCCAAGCTTTTTATTCTTTCTCCCTAGTTTCGCTTTGAAAATAAGTAAGATCATTTCGCCTGTTAAAGAGCGCCAAGCCAACGATTTTTGTGTCATAAATCATAAATAATAAAAAAAAAAAAAATCATAAAAAAATGGCTTGGCCATTGAATTTGGTTCATGGCCAAGAATTTTTTTATGATTTCGAGTTTAAAAATGTTACTTTTTTACCACAAAAATCGTTGGCTTGGCGCTCGTCAACAGGCGAAATGATCTTACTTATTTTCAAAGCGAAACTAGGGAGAAAGAATAAAAAGCTCGGCTCAACTTCTATATCTCACAGCATTCACAGCCGAAGACTTTTGAAGGAGAGCTTGGCTGCCGTTTTTTTTTTGCAAATTTTTGTATTTGGTTGGATAACACTTACAGCCAAGTCCACCAGATGCAGCTTCCCCATCTTGTAGTGCGGTTTCCCGTCCGCTCCTTTGTGCTCGTTTTCAATTGTAATCGTGAAGATAGCGTGAGAGCGAGAACTCGTCTCATTCATTGCCGTTTTAACCAACTTTTCCTGCAAACAAGTATGTAATTAATGTAAACATAGGTATGTACCCAAGTATCTTCTATTGAATAAGACCCCTTTCTAATTGAGATCTTTGTACCGGTGCCAACTTTTGCCGCTTATAATTTCAAATATTGTAAATTTTAATATCATGCGCCTCCCCGAATTTTATTCTTTTTATTACAGTTTTTTTTTACTAAAATCCTAGTATTTCTAATTTGTTTAAAATTGTCACTTGTAATAACTAGGGTTTTTTAATAATTCCAACAGTAGCCTCACTACCTTGTGCCTTGATCGGAGACGGGATAGCCGCTATTTTGGTGTTTGATTTACATAATTTATCTCTTTAAAAGGCACTTTAAAAATGACCAAAACATAGAAAAAAATTTTAACTAATCTCTTTGTTTTAATCAGCTAGCTTTCTTATCAAATGTTTTTATATTAATTCTCAATTGTTAATGTGGATTTTTGGGGGCAAATGTGTGTTGGGGCTCCTGTAGGGGGTGGTCTGTAAAATTTACACAATTGAAACTATGTAATTGTCAACGAGAGACTCAAAAGGGGGGGAAAAAAATTGATACTAGGAAATTTAGGGTTTTAAGAAACTCAAAAAAGGGAAGGACGTAAGCAAAGGAAACGGTGGTGACGAGCGGGGGTGGAGAAGGTGGCGATTGCGGGGTGTTGTGATGTGGCTTGCGTCTTCAAGTAGACGCCAAATAATATTTTTTGTGAAAAAAGCGTTGCGTGGGTGGAGAAAAGGTGGGATTGCGGGTGTTGTATGTGGGCTTGGCTTTCAAATGAAATGCCGAAAATTTATCAACCATATCTGTGGGGAAAAGATCGGCGTAATCCGCGTTAGTTTGAAAAATCAAATATTAGTTTAAAGGCGTTGATCGGAGAATAGTCGGATTTGATAATTGGAATATTTTGCTTGTTAGAAGCATTGTCGCCATAGGTCGAGCGTCAACCACGAGGGGATTGAAGGGCCCAGTTTGGAGAAAATTTATAAAAAAAAATGTTTGGGAAATTGTACTCGCCAAGGCGTAATTGGAAGTTTTGTTTAAGTGAAATAAAAAATTTGGAAAGCCAGCGAACATTAAGAAAATCCAATTAGTTTGGTGGGGAATCTTTATTGGAACAGTTACCTTTTGGGGGGGACCTAAAAAAAAATCATTTTTTCCCCACCTTTAAAAATAACCAAGTGATTTATTAACTGAACGTTCAAAACAAAGTATAATGATTTTAACCCGAACCCCGTTTTTTTCTAGATCTGTCCCCTGTAATTTTGTTCAAAATTTAAAGTAACTTTTTTCTGTTTTTTCTCACTTTTAATTTCTAATTTTAGAGTGTACCTTTTCTACTTCAGTGCTCTCCCCATTGGAGTGTAGACCGAGGCAAAACTAAAAAAATAATTTAAAAACCCAAGTTTTTGTAAGTTTGATAAATTTTGATTTTAGGATCATTTTTTGGAGAATTTTTAAAATATTCAAGGTAAAAAAAAGCTTATTACGTTTTCCCAAAATCTCATCATGTGATCCACGTTTCCCTATATCAATGATTATCAAATTTTGTGCCATGAAAATTAGCTTGCTAAAAGAGTAAATCCGGATTAGCCACAACTGGTTTAAGCTATTTAAGACACAAGCTCATAGGCAAAAGAGAGAGTTGTCAGGAGGTAGAAGATAAATGATTTATTTGGGGAGTTAGAAAGAAGCACAAAATAATCTGAACCTGCCAGAAGGCGGAAACAGAATGGATGATAACATGATGAACAAAATGGGAAAAACAACAGCCAAAAACCAAGGTTCATTTTTAGAAGGAACTTGAACATCTGAATTTTATTATTTCATGCCTTTTGCTTTCTACAACTTTCCCCGAGTAGATACTTGGTAAACCTACTGTTTCTGTTTCCGATCGTCAAAGACCCGCTCCATGTCGTTTGGCGTTATCGCAGACGTATCTCGACACGTCGTGTATGTACACTCCGATGTCGGGTCGTTCCTTGACCCCCAGTCGGAAACCCACTGGTTTGCGACTCAGCAGGTCTCGCACCTCCTCGTTGTAGATCTCCACGTATTGCAAAGTGAACCAGGAACCTGGAACACGTGACACTCAAAAAACTGACCGCTCACGTTTACCCTGCCCATGATATTTATTAAACAGGCTTACTCTGATAAAAACATGAGACTAACAAACTAGTGAAGGCAATGCATCACTGCTACTTTACACAAGGTTCTGTGTTAAACTAGAGTGTGCCTTTCAGAGGGTTTATCTATAAAAAATGTATGACTCAAAATATATGTAAAATGAGGTACTGGTAAAAGTAATATTTTTCAAACAAATTCGCATTAAAACGCATTTAAAACGTAAATTGAATAGCAACAAACAGATCTAACAATCCTCAACAGTAATTAAAAAATTAGATCATCTAAAGCCACCTTGCTTACTTTTTTCTTCGGCTGCCTTCGCAATGTGTCCGAAGATGTGCGCGAACGAGTTAGGGATGATCCCTCGCAGCTCGGGTGCCGCGCAGTTTTCCCTCCTGGTGTAGGTCTTGCCTGTGCCGGTCTGGCCGTACGCCAGAAACGTCCCGTTGTAGCCTTTGGGTGACCTTGTCCACGGAAACGGGCGGGCCCTCTCGTTGTAGATGTCCAGCTAGAAATCACACAACTACCCCAACAGAAGCCTTGGATGACCTTGCGAACGATCAGGCGGGTCGTCTCGTTGTAGATGTCCAGCTAGAATCACACAACTACCTCAACAGAAGCCTTGGATGACCTGTCCCGAGAAAAAAAAATTTTCATTGCGCTCAAAAAAACGTGGCAGTTCAATTCAAGAGATTTCAAAGCCTCCATAAAATTTTATCGCAGTTTGGGTATGGTTTAGCCGGAATCTATTACAGACACAATAAATCAAAACAGGAAAAAAACGGATTTTTTTTCTCCAGGTAGTAAATGGAATCTTTTCTTTGCTCATCCAATTAAAAGTTCAACTCTTTTAAAATTCATATTGGGCCCATATGGTTTTTTTTTTAAAATCGATCCCTTTTTTTTAGGCCTGTGTAAAATTGGAGACAAAAAACAAAACCCAAAAAAAGGCTAGCTACCCTTTTAAATTTATCAGTAAGTAAAACTTGGGGGGAATGGGGGAGGGCCCAATCTAGGAAAGATAAAAGGTTACTAAACAAGACATGGTGGCGGACCCCCTACTCGCCCTTAAGTAGACCCCCCTCTGCCCCCCCACGCAGAGCAAACCTGAACTGGGGGCAAAAGAAAGTGCCAAATGCGGTAAAAATAGTTTCCCTGAGGAAGCAGGGGGGGAAACAGAATCACAGGGGTAGAAACAAACTACCAGATCGAAAAACCCAGGTAGATCTATTTTTCCCAAACCCTGAAACTCCTCAACCCTAGTAGGCCTATGACTTAAAACTAATTAAATTAAATTAAAACTAATCTAGCTCTAAAAAAAATGCAAACTTTTAAGTCGAATGTAGCCTAATGAATACCTGTCGAGAATCGGTGTCGTAAACAAGGTCGAAGTTAATCCTTTGGGGGGTTCTTCCTCAGGTGCATGAGGGTTGACAACCGGGATCGACCCGTTAACCGTATCAACTTTGGTGATTTCATAATGGCCAGCAGCCTTCTCCTTCTCAACTCAGGGCCGGACTCGCACCACGACTCGAACGTTCTCGCCTCACAGTCTTTTGATGTCTGGGAAAGAAATCACACATTCAACTAAAAAATCCGGGAGGCCTACTACCATTAGCCTAATTTCACACAAGCTGATTTAATTTGTTTGAACTTTGAATACACATCAACCGTTGGGTGGTTATTTTGCGCCACTCATAACCAAGGGGATAAAGTGTTTATTGACGAAAATGAGCTTTCGCTTTTTACAGTGGGCAGGCAAACAGTACGGTTATCAAGGGTTTGAAAGCGATTTCAAACGCTTGATAAACATGGTGAATGTGCCTATAGGCCTCTATCCAGAGAAGTGCAAGGGTTTAGGGTGGATCCGCGCCCTGAGTGGGGCAATTAGGCCCTAATGGGTGCAAAATCTAGTGCAGCATATTAGATTAGATTAGATTAAATTTTTTAAGTTCAGTTTTGAGTTCATCAACTGGGTTCCCAAAAACATTTACAACAAGAACCCATTTTCTCCCAAAAATGCGGGGGACTGACAAGAGTCCAAAAACATTCTTGGTTTTTTCTTTGCCTCTTTGAATTCAGGAAAAATTTCTAGGAAATGATTTACAACTCTTTCACCCAAAAAACATTCCAACTCTTGGCACAGAACCAAAAAAGGGGAGTGTTTGCCTACATCTGTGATACATTTGTAAACTCTACGTTCATGTAATGTTTTCCCTAGAAATGTTGTTCAAAAATCATTTATAGGGGCCTTGCATATTTTGAAAAAAATGACTTAATAATGAATGTCAATCGGGTTTTAGGAAACTGCACTCATGTGAGACTGCAGGTTCAACTTTTAATTTCGAAATGGACTCAAAGCATGGATAATAACCTATCAACATTAGCTGTTTTTCTTGATCTAAAGAGAGCCTTTGAGACTATAAATAGATCTAGACTTTATTGAGGAATTGAGATATTTGTATGGTGTTGACGGGAAGGTGCTAGATTGGATATGTGATTACCTTTGTGATAGAAGTCAGAGGACAAAATATAATGAATAATATCGGATGTAAAAAATATTGATGTTGGGATCCCACAGGGGTCAGTTCTGGGCCCACTTTTGTGTCCTTATTTAGGCCTATATGAATGTATTGAAAAATGTGTAGAAAAGTGTAGCCTATCTTAAACTTGTATGCAGATGATACCGTAATTTTTTCTCGAGAAAGATTTACAAGAAATGATTGACATTATAATAATGAACTAAAGACTGTTTTACAAAGGTTAAGTATCAACTTTCTAAACTAAATGTATTAAAATGTAAGTGTATGTTAATGGGCCACTGCAACCTAGGGTGAGTATGGGGAAAAATGACACTTTTTTCAAACTTTGCCACCCAAAACAAAAAGTTGAAGAGATATTCAAAAACAATAAATATGTGCTGAAAGTGTGTTTTAAGGTGATCAAAGTGCAAAATGCTATAATATATCAAGCTTTATAGATTACTATATTTAAAAATAAAAACTTAGTCTCATTTTTACCCCCACCTTGGGGCAAATATGAGACACCCCTGGGGCAAAAACTGAGACAGGTGGCTAGCTCTTACAGGATGTGAAGAGGATAGTGGTGGAGTAAAAATTAAGACAGTGAGGGGGCATTTTTTACAAAATGCAAACAAATTTTTAAATCGCTTGATTTTGTTTAGAATATACAACATAAAGGGTTTGTAATTTTAAGACGAAAAAAGGTATTTTCATAGGTAGGTTAAGTCAGAAACATCTCCATAAAAAACAGAATACTGCAAAATTTGTTTTAAATGTTTTTAAAAAGAACAGAAGGGGAAAAAAATATATGATCAATAGGACATTTTTTTTACGATTTTCCGAATGAAATCGCTCACATAAATCCAAGAAGGGTACTTTTTTCTCCCAAAGTCAACAGGACCTGGAAAACTTGTACTTTTAAAAGATCGCCGAAAATTACAAACTCTGCTTGCCACTTTACTAAAGTTTAATTTAATTGGGTAATGTCATCCTCAATAAGGGACACAGATAATTAAATGATTACATTTTTTTAGATAATTTGTACTTTTTTATGGAACAGTAAATTAATCGTCACCTGGAAAAGCCACAAGAACATAGCCATTTTTCTTGGGGTCATCATGATTTTTATCTTAAAAATCTTCCATTTTTAGGCAGGGCCTATGCCTGGGGGGGCCTCCAAAAGGAGGTGAACGCTAAAGCCTAGGCTGGGTACGGCCAAATGTTACCAAGCGCTTGTATAATAAGCCGGAATTTTTTAGATCAAATTTGAGCTAGGCCTAGTAATTTTTATAAAAAACATTACCGACCAGGATGCTTCTTAGTTATAAAATCAATACAATTTTAACATTTTGTTGCTTGTTAGCCCCCTGACGACAATGATGCGCATGCCCTTGCGGTAATATAACAAAAGTGTTTTTTGGTTTTGCGTTGTTGCCATGGGGAAAAGCAGCTAGCGCTACCCACAGCAATCCCGATTACTAATAAGGGGGTTTGTCTTCGATCTACTTGCCGATGACAAAAAATGACACTGCGGGGGGGGGCATTACTCCAGTAAAGGGGAAAATTATTGGATGCCAAATTTTGCGGGGGGAATCTGGGCCCCAATTTTTTTAATTTTTTAAAACAAGAAATTT